>JAPYZH010000309.1:0-165618 GCA_030523085.1 Meteorus colon
GTGAAAAGTGTCGAAAGTATAGATTGTCAAAAAAGGTACACTTTAGGCCCGACGAACATACCTCTAAAGTTAGACTTTAGCAGTTGGTATTACAAAAATGATAATTGTATGAAAAGTGTGAGTTGCGGATTGCGATTGAGAATAATTGAACATTAATAATTAACGGGATAGGCGCGTACTAAACCACCAAATGAATAATATTGTTTTATAGAAATTTGAAATCACGTGTATTATATAGTATTTTCTAGCGTCTTTGGAACGCGTATTCATTAATAATAAATCATCAATTGTTTCAAATAATAATTGGGTATTTTGTTAGGAATATTATATTCAGTGTGACACATTTGCAGGGCCACTCCCGTCTATCGTCCGCTAGCTGCGGTACATTGTTAATTTGGTATTAATATCGATTGTTGATTGTTGATCACCGAGGACTTCTCCCAACCGGGAGTCGGAGATCATCAAAAATTATTGTTTATTGTTTCAGAATAATAACAGAAAATATCAGAGTTCGATTGGTGCCCGTAAGGTACCTGGCGCCTGACAGAAATCGCGGTTTCTGAATCGCGAGAGATTCGCGAATAATTATTTTTGTTAAATTGATAAAAAGGCTGTTCGCGGGATCCAGTTGAGCGGCCATAATTCGGCATGTATTCTTTCCCTGAATCACGTCGCAATATATAAAATATATACAAAAAACTGGATATAATAAAAATAATAAATATAAGTGTGGTAAGTAACTGCCCAAATTGCAATTTATATATTGAAATATTATTCAATTGTAATGGATGAAATTGTATAATTATCCATTGAAAATTTTAATTGTGACATAAATAATTGATTGCCTTATTGAATGGAGGTTGTTACTTAGGTTATCGAAAAAATAAATATCTTCAGAATATCCATCCTTTTTTATTAATTATCACAACTTTTCAAACAAAATAGAAAAATACTCGGCAATTTTTTGAATAAAATGAACCAAGAAATAATTGTGGTTGATAAAAAATTTGTCTGGTTTTACTATCACTTACATAAGCTCACACTAATATACTCTTTCGATACCCAAGGCACGACTCTATTTAATTTTTTCACCACTCATAACAAGGAAAAGACTTCACTGTACTCTCATAATAGGGGAGAAACACAAATAATTCGAGATCAATATCAACCCAGCGATATTATTGCATGAACAAACACCCACAGATGATATCAAAAATGTAATAAAAAAAAAAAGAAAAAAAAGAAGAATTGTTGGATGAGTGAAAATATGAAATTTGAGATGACGAAGGGAGTCATTTGATATTGAAGATCGTAAGCAGACTCACGTTGATCCCATACACATAAACACACAACACACACATACGTGAACATTGCAGACCCAAGTACAGTAAGTGAGGGATACTTTTTTTGTGTGTGTTCAGTTCTCTTTGCAGCCCCTTTCACTTTTTTCCCTCGCTCGCTTTTTTTCCACCCTCGCCCTCTCACATCCCTCCATCTCTCCTGTCGTCAAAGCACCAACACCAACATATAACGCGAAAAAATATACACAAATATATCCCAAACATTTTCGCACACACCAAGAGTTATGTTTGCATTTACGATACGTGAAAAAAAAAAAGTGCGTGTGTATATATTTAAAAATATGTATTTTCATATATACATACCAACCACATACAACCCAGCAACGATAAGTTTTTTTGGGTTAACCATTTTTATGACAAAATAAATATTTCCAAACGATAAATATTTTTTTTCCCATTTTTCAACATCAATATAAACTCACTGTATCTTTCATATATTTTTATACACAGGAATAAGGTAAATCGAGTTATATCTTTGGACAGGTAAGAGAAATAAAAGTCAGACAATTTTTTTTTTTTTTTTTTTTCATCTCACCAATATCTTGGGGATAATGGCATTAAAAATGTTTATTAATATGTATACTTTCCTTAAAATCATCATACTCGTTATTCACGTAGCGTAATAATAATATTAATAATAATAAAGATAATAATATAATAATAATAATATTAATAATAATAATAATAATCAATGATAATAATGATCAATGATAATAATATTCAATAATATTTGATAATTAATAGTTAATTACCGTCACAATATATTAATTGTATACATATATATTATATTACAGGTGACCAAATATAATATATATCTATAACTTATGTATATATTATGTTTCACATATTCGTTTTTATATAGAGACAGTTTATGTTTATAGTTTACATTAGGTAGTTTCGTGTAGATTTAACATTACGTAGTATCCACACACAAAACACACACAACACACACGCACACTAAACATATACAAATGCATATAAAAGCGCTATGAAAGCTCGTTTATCATACGTTCGGTAAAAACCAAAGAAATGAAAGGAAAAAGAGAAAAAAACACATCGAAACAATAAAATCAATTCCTCCTCTTTGACCATTTTATAATTAATTATTTAATATGTATTTTGTTAATAATTTTCGTACGCTCTCATTTTTTTTTCATGGTGAATTGAGTTTTATTACAATTCGCTACGAAAGAATTGATGAAAAAATTGGAAAAATGTATGAATGTGATGATAATATGAAAGAAATTGTGTAATAGGAAATAAATGTGATGATTAAAACTTTGTATTGCGATCTGGCACAATTCCGTAGAACATATTCAGTCATGTTAGAATTAGAGATTAGATTTTTATTTATATCTCTTTATTTGTTTCATCATTTTAAGTTTTTTTGTTTATTAATGTTTCATTAATGATCGTTGAAATTGCGCCACAGGCGCGTGAAAAGAAAGAAAATAATTGAAAATATCTTTTAATTCATACTAAATTTCAGACACAATTCAATGGTATCAAAGTATTTGTCATTATTAACCATCTCATATACACGCTGATATATACATTATCATTCGTGCTTCCTTTCTTTCTTTCCATTCCAACTTCACTTACATGTTTATGTTTATTTTCTCATTCTTTATTTTCCCTTCTTCTAATACAAGCAATCATCGGCGTTGAGGTTTGTTTCTTTTTTTTTCTTTTGTCATACTGTTTGTATCTGTACAACGAGAAGATCGTGCAACAACCATTCTATTTAGGCTTATGCGTACGTTTTTTATTAATTTTTCCATCCTCATTTTTTCCTCACAGATGCAAGTCGACAGGAATATGAATTGTTTCGTTATTTATTTTTGCTTATCGTTACTCGTGACCAATTTTTATTCCATTTCTTTAACTCTAATTGCATTTTGACGTTGTATTGTTAACACAATTAAATAAATAAATGAAAGCCAAGAAGAAAATTATCACCAAGTTGTCTTTTTTTTTGTATCAATTTTTTTTCCCCACCTGTCATGGTAATTGTGACGCCCAGCGTCACTTTTATCTTTCATTTCTCTTTCTCTGTCATGATTTTTCTCACAAACCCATCCCCACATTCTCCATCGATATCAACTCAACATCGCTGTTAATTATTTACTCATAAATTTTCACATTACTCACACATTTTTCTAAGAATACGTTTTGAATGGAGTTTTTCATATGAGTACTCTATAGAAATTTACATTCAGCTATGAGGTATAAACTTTCATATAGATATATAGATATATACTGAGGCCGCACCTTCTTCTTGTAGCGTATTTACATGACGCTAGAAAGACTCGCACAATACTCACGATAATTTACATCCTTTGGCATTTTTCACTCTCTTAAATATATTCTTTTTCTTCATTATTTTTCTTTTCTATTTCTGCATTTTTATTACCCAATTGATTTCCATTTTTTTTCTCGTAATTTTATTATTGGTTTTTTTTTCTCTCTTTTAACTATTATTTATTTTGAAATCACGAGTAAACGATATTATTATTCCTGTCGACGCAAGGTACAGCGTAGTAGGTATCTAATAACCCGAGTTTTTATATTAGACTCTCGCCCTTCACAAGCCAACCAAACAAATATAGTAATGCATACAATTACAATACCAATTCATTAAATATCAACCCTTTTATATTCTAACGATTTTGATAATAATAAATATTAATAATAATAATGATAATAATGATGATAATAAGGACAATAATTATAATAAATCGTAATAATAATGACAATATTCTTTTTTTTTTCCTCGCAATAATTGATAATAATTATTAATACAGATGAAATATAACACGCATACATCCCACATAAAAATTGTTGTACCATTTTCAACTATTTTTATTCTTTATCTATTTATTCGAAGTGTCGGCCCTTTTTTTTTTATTTTATACTATTACAATTGTTTTTTTTTTTGTTTATGAACAATTGAGTAATGGATGTTTTATTTTGTATTCTGCTTTGTAATAAAATTATTGTAGTGAATATTTGAGTTATTTGAATGAATGTGGAATGCTGTTTTTTTTTTTCGTTTTTTTTAAATATTTTTGCTTGGAATGACGACATTAGATTTGTGTGAATATAAAAATGTCAACTGAATTTGGTAGAACGAAGTTCATTTAATAATTTTGTTTGAGAAACAAACTGGCATTAATTCATTTTTTTACAGCGACAATTATTATTATAATATTTTATTTTATTTATAATTGTCGCTTTATTATGCCGGTTTTAAATTGTTACTATAAATATTGCATTAACATTTTGCATTTTTTTATTGAGTATAGAAGCCTTCGCTGTACCTCATTCAGTGATTCACACAATACTTTTGGTTGACTTTCCTGGGTTGAGATCGAGTAACGTCGATTTCCTTGGAGACTAACTTCGTCATGGCATTCTGACTTTGTCTAACTTTATTATCCTACTTTTATGTAATAATATCCCCTCAGCGTCATGCTTTAGATAGATTTTTATCAAAAATATATAAGTCCCATTCACTGTTATTACATTACTGATGTTTCTTCAATCTTCCAGACTTTTATTTATCCAATTTTCATTCTCATTTCAAATCGATCGTTTATCTATTATTAATTATTAATATCATCATGTGTGTTTTATTATTTTTTTTTGTCATTTTTTTCACGTTGAGTACAGCTCGTCTGAGGCTCGATTCTCAACACGGATACTCGAATGTTCAAGCAACTCTTGAATATTCGAATATGGAGCGTCAGATGTGCCAACTGTATGCGTGTTAATATTTTTATGAAAGTTTTGTTTCTTATTCTATAATTTTGGTGAATCAAATGCCAGAACGAAGTGAGTATCACAATGAGAAAAAAAGGTTACATTGACTCATCATCAATATTAATTAATCGCACATTCATTCAAATTTTATTATTCAATTTTTGAATTTTCTTTTGTTCTAAAAATTGTTGTTTCATGTTTTTCATTTAATTATTCTTTAAATCGTTGCACAATTGGTGAATCTTGAGGTTTTGTGTTTTGTGTTAATGAAATCAGTCGTAGGTATATTTATGTGAAAAACTTTGATTTGTATATACCGAAAAAAAAAAAATAAGTTCTATAGAAAAACTTGTTACACAATTACAGATTCATAACCATAAATTATGTTTCTTGAGTCTTAATTTGCGTTATTTCGCAGGCAGTAAATACGTATATAATCAGAATTAGTCGGACGCTGTATAATCATTCGACATATGTGAAGAAAAAACATTTACGAACAAACACACAGAATTTATTTTAATTATTTACTTTACCTATTATATTTAATATCATTCAGGAAATTGGCAGTTGAAGAAAATTGTCTAAAAAACGCCGTAACGCAACGCATTTGAAATTGCTTCATTATGATGAAGTTTCAATTCATTTGATTCTATACACGTAAATTACTGAAGTTGAATTCGAATATCAGTATGAAACAATGCATTGAATCAATTGTTTCGATACCTGCCATTCTATTTAATCCCAATAAATAATTCTTTAATTTATTCAACCATAACGAGGATGTATGCAGCACACATAATAATGCACCAAAATATTTTCAACTACATTCAATTTTATACCAATTTACTTCTCATGACAAACCAAAAAAAAAAAAAATCAGAACAACAAAAGAAAAATGACACCAAATTTTACTATTCACAAGTAATAAAAAACGCAAAATCTAAATGCAGATCATCCAAATGTGTAGTACACAACAAAAAAAAAACGTACGTTTACATTTTATGTACCCATTATTATGCGCGTGAGACCGACGCAACCGCATCATAAACCGCAGTAGCTTCTCATAATGGAAATAAAAATATAAACGAAAGGAAGAGAGAAAGAAAGAAAGAAAGAAAAAAAAAAAGCAAAGAAAACAATGAAAACAAATGAAACACGTCGACATTCCATCTCTTGGTGAGGACAAAGCCAAGCAGAATCACAATAACATGGGAAATAGTATTGTTCTGTCATGTTGTTGTTTTTATCCTGTCATATGGAGATAAACGCAAATTCATATAGCTTGTTCATTATTATTTTTGGGTTGCTTTGGCACCTGCCATAGATTCAACGCGTAGAGCAGATGCGTCAGTTGACACCTGTCTGATGGCAACAGTAATAGCAAATATCGCACGGCATTAAGCGCCTAATGGCAGTTTGTTATACAGTTTAATATATATATATACACACATATATATATATATATATTTTAATATATGTTTTAGTTTTTCAAAGCGGATAGATAGTTGTATTATTATTATTTATTTTTTTTTCTTTATTTTAATTTTTATGTTTCCTGCTTTATATTTTTGTTTATCTTCGTCACGTACTGCGCATATGTATAATGAGCTAACACCTGTAATATTATAGGTATTTCGGTAGGTTGCATTTTTTTTTGTGTTTGTACCTTATAAATAATTTATTATTCAATATAATTATTGTAATAATTCCTACACCAGAGAAAACATCATTAAAACCTTATTATTCTTCTTTTCATTTTTCATATTACTCTTCATCTTTTTTTTATTTTATTTTCATTCCACTCAATAATAATAATGATAATAATAATTATAATAATAATCATAATCATAATAATGATGATAATAATAAGTTCTTTGTCAATTTTCTTTTTTTTTTACTTCACGTTTAAATTCAATTAATCGATTAATTCAAATTGCTCTTTGCTTTGTTCTTCTCTCATTTGCTTTTATATTAATCGTCCGTCCGATATAATATTATTTTATTAGAAAAATTTGTACTTTTATGGGGGAGGTATTGTATGGGACACACAGCTGCTGCGGCTGCCTATTTTTCACTTATGTATTTTGTTATTTTTTTTTGTTCCATCTTCATTCTTTTTTTTCAATATCATTTTGTTTTTCATTCTCTTTCATTCTCGGGACTATCGTATTTGCTTTTTTTTCATCTTTTTCAACCATTTCATTCTTCTTTTTCTTATAGTATTCTTTATTTTACTTCGCGTAATTGCTTTTTGCTTTGCCGATGTCAATTCCAGACGCGACGATATTAGATTGGATATTATCGCAGGTACCGCACACTTTTATAACTTCTCATTTCTCGTGCACACTCTTTCGCTTGTGGTTTTTTCTTTTCGATATTATTTATTTCTCTACTCTTTTTTTTCTCAATTTATTTTCTTTTTTTTTTCCCCACTACGTTCACGCCCTGCACAATATAACACGCACCAAAGTTCTCTCACACAATCTGTCGTGTGTTTTGTAAGAGCAAAAAGTCCTCATGCGAACCGTCGCAGCCTGCAGCCAAGTCTCTGTACAATAAACACATTTACAGTGTGTTTATCTAACCAACCACGAGAATTTAATTCAAAAGAATAATAATCTTTACGTTTGTTATACGCACAAATATTTCATTAATTTACAATTTTCTATAATATTTTTGAAATACAATTCACATTGGAACAGATAAGAGTAAATGAATTATATTCTCTTGTTTTCGGAATATCTTTAGCGTTAATGTTTATTTGTATACAAATAATTCTTGTTATTTTCTCTAAAAGAACTTTTTTTTCTCGAACTTCTATTGCCTTTTTTATGAACGTATATATATATATATAAAGCAGAAGAAACAATGATTGTTTGTGAAGGTACTCGAGACGTCTGCCAATTAAATTGAAACCGCAGAGCGGTATCGCGTCGATGAGAGAGCTTGAATGAAAAGGGATCGGCCGCCGAGGTCACTTTATATATTTGCCTCATTGTAATCATCGAAACCGCTCACGTCTCACAACAACGACCAAGTTAAATGACACCTCGAAATAGTTCACGTTGTGAATTCTACGAATTTACAGTGCAATAATTCACAAAAAAATTTTCCCATTCATTAGAAGTATCAAAAAGAATTATAAGTAAATAAATAATGAAAGTGAAATATTTCTATTTATCAGTGAACTGTGTACATCAACGAATATTATTTTTGAATTAAAATTCGTGGTTGATTTGATTTGATTTTTCTGTCTTTTTGTTTTCGGTGACAATCACGTTCTGCTTTCGTCAAGTCAATCCGAGTTACCCGAGTTGAAAAATAAATGTTAGATAAATAAATAATAAATTGTTCTACAGCAGAGATCGATGATGATAAAATATTAGTGATGATAAAATAGGAAACGACATCGATATTTCAGTGGGATTATTTGATATATATATGTATATATATTAAACATTGACTCAATTATTAATTAAATTGAATTAACATGCATTAACAATTGAGGAATTTTACATTCACACATGGACACACACATGCGCGGGCCACTACTAACGTTTTTTTTCTTTTCTCTAATTTTATTGAACCATAACGTATATTTGGATTTTATTGCAAAACGTCGAATATTCATTTTATATATTAATTTATTCTTTTTCAATTTTTTTGGATTCATTATCAAATGATAATAATTGGCCAATTCATTTCATTTTTTTTTTTGCAAATACACGTATGGTATCAAGTACTAAGCTAGTTGGATGTGACGGTAATCATTTTACGTTTATCGTTTATATACCTAATTAATAATTAAATATCATTGTTACGACCAATTGCGATAAATAGACAGGAAATTTATAATTTTTTTTTCGTTTTTTGTTTTTTCGTTTCTTTTTTAAATTTAGTATCGAATTACGATAGTACGAAACGCGTTCTACATTTAGCCCCCTATCGATATAAAACACGATTGATTAAATAATACAACGTAATTTTTTTTTAATATTTAAATTGTCGCTGATACGACGAAGCAATCGCGATCTTCAATTAATTTTTTTATTGTAAAAAATTCTACACAAATTCTCTTCTTTTTTTTTCCTCACAATTTTCAATTATTACGAATCTTTTGCAGTCTATTTTACCCTTCTCTTGACACAGTCTCATCGAGAAAAGCTCGTTGAATATTTCTTTTTTTCTCCATTTTTTTTGACCCAATAGTATGTGATGTAAACGAGCTTGAATCCTCGATGAGATTCGCCTTTTTTTATACGTTTAGTCGGAAAGAGGGCACCGAAGCCGAGCGACGAGACGTGGAAAGGCTATCACAACGATTTTTTTGCTTTTCGTTCACAAATATTATTCTTCGTCGAGTCACGTTCGAAGCAAAAAGAAAAAAGAAAAGACAATTTAGTTTTAATGTTTTTTTTTTTTTTTTTCGTTCTTTGTTTTTTCAAGCATATCGAAATAATGAAGATGAAAAATACGCCCTCACATCAAAGCTCAAACGTTCAATGAGACTTGAATATTAATTTCTAACTCTAGTTCGCTTAACCACGTCTCGTGCCTTGTCACGACTAAATAAATATTCATTCGACATAATCAAATTCGTTTCACTTTTCGAATGTATAAAAAAGTTTCGTATAAAAATTTGACAGAAAAAATTTTTGTAAGTAATAATTTCATTTCTCTTCATTTCTTTTTTTTTGCATTTTCATTCTTTTGCTTTCTCGTTCCTTTACTTTTTTCTAATTAATGAAATGTATTTAAATTTTTGCTTAAACATTAACGTATCGCTTTTGAATACCACGTAGCCAATTATATTTTCGGACTTGGCGAATTAACCATGATCGATAAAATAAACGAGTGAATCCATTCGAACTTTGTTAATCCTCAAACATTTTTTTTATTGACGCAACAAGCATTTTATTGATCCATAAAAGCTCAGGAATTCGATTGAACGTGGTTGTGGCATATTTAAATTGACTGACAAAGTTCAAAGCCAATCGTTTTTTTTATCGTATCACTTCATAGTCTTAAGACTTAATGACTAAAATCATTGAACGACTTGCATTCCCAATGGATTGGTTTTCGTTTGTTTTTATTCTTCAGTTTCTACATTCCGTTCTCAGTTGTTTCCTATTGGTCCACACTACCAGCACACGATTTGCTCTATGTATTTACTCATTGAAAAAGTTTCTTGAATTCATTACAATCAATCATTTTAATGCTTGCCGTCCAATCGGTTTATTCATTTTTTTTTTATTTTTAATGGTTTCTTCTTTTTCTTTCTTTCTTTTTTTCTTTCAATTGCAGATTTTCGTGATTATTCTTGCTATTAAGAGGGACTTAATGATTAAGATACGTGTTTATATAGGTAGAACTTGATTAACAATGATTGCGAATTTATTTTTTTGTTTTTGTTTACGATGATGTTTAAGTTAATTGATATTACACGTTTAATATTTTACGACATTGCAAAATGATTAATGTTGAACGTGTTATTGTGTGCGTTCATATGAATCGGTTCGGAGGATTCTTAAATAAATGAAATTACATGAAAAATGAAAATAGATATTATTTCCAAATTCAAAATTTCAAATATCATTTCGTTTTCATACAATCCAATGCAAATCGTTCCTTTTCCTAAATATTATGACTTCGTTAGAACACCGAGTTACAATTTCATATCATTAATTTTCGAAAATGTTTTTTTCTCTTTTCATTCTTTATCAATTTTACCAATGCCAATTATTTAAAAAAATAGGGTACAAAAATTATCTTACTAATTTCGAACCTTACCAAATCTACAAATCTTGCTTTTCTTCAAAATTCAAGTTTTTTTTTTTTTTAACACAGCCGAATAAAAATGCCCCGAATTACGTTACTAATTGAATACAAGAATTCTTAATTTAGATTTATTAAAATTTTCCTTCTCCATTTATTTTTCATTTTTGTTCCTCATTTTATATGCTACTCGCAAATTCTACCCTTAGTCCGTACGTTTTTATTTATTAATTTCTTTTTTTTTTCTCTAATCCAAATAAATGATTGCTTAATGAGAATTCTCGAACCGCCTTTTATTACTCACGACTTTGCATTGTCGCACGAGTATTCATAAGATCAATGGAAAACAATTTCCCCTCCTCATATTCAAATCATCAAATTAGAAAAAAAAAATTTTCCTCTCATCTATCAATGAATACTCGCTCGAACGTTTTTTGGAATTAATTTTAATTTTTGTTCGCTGATTGCCGTCTTAATCCACTAGAGCAACTACAATCTGCTCATGCATTTTATTTAACTACAATCTATTAAAAAATTCTACTTTTATTAGGCTTTTTCAATTGAATTTTTTTGAAGTTTCATTTCCTTTATTTATTATTTTTAAATTATTTTCTCCTCTATTTAATGGGAAATAAGCACATACACACTATCATTCAGTCACTATCATTATATTCATTATGGAAATTGGTTTTGGTGAAACCCATAGGGATTTAAGGGGGTGAATATCTCGTGTCATAATAGTAATAATAATGATAATAATAATAATAATAATAATAATAATAATAATAATAATATACGAGTTTTCTTTATCTCTAACAACTAACAATCTAATTCCCTAAAAAATTTTAATTCAAAGTCTCCCGTTTTTCTTTCATTTATTTTTTGTTATTCTTTCGTATACTAAATTAAGAAAGAAAAGTGACGGAAGGGAACGGAAATGTTGATAAGTATTTTTTTTTTTCAAGTCCACGATTAAAAATATATAAAGATGAATCGATAATAATAATTCTAGTATATTGAATGTGGTGTTGTATTTCATATATATTTATAGAATGAATCCGAATCATGGACCTTGACCCTTCACACCGTCTTTTCTTTCCATGACCATGGCCGTCTTTATAATATTCTTTCTTCAATCCGGCACCGATATCGATCTCAATATTCACTCACTAGTCATCGCTCATTATTCATCTTGTGTTCAATATTTCTTATTTATTCATCATCACTTCACCACAATCTTCGCTAATCGCAAACTTACGCACACATAAACATCATATAATTCATCGACATTGAAACACGTCATGTGTTACTTTGAAACAGGATGAAACAGTAAAGAATGATTAATTGTCATAAAGTGGCAATTAAACAAAAGTGTCTGTTTTTTTTTATTTTGTAATCATCCTCGAACGTGTGCATCGTATATCAAACTCTTCAAATCACCTCCAACAATACACAATATCCATGAGCTGATGATAGAGACAGCGATTATACATAATAACAACACTTTGTTTTTTTCCTATGTACATTTGTACCTTTGCCAACATTTCATGACGATCCGATTCAAGTCGAGTTTTCCATACAAATTTTCCTTTTTTTTTCTCCCCGTCTCATTATATTCATATTGCATATATTATTTCGTTAAATATTATTAATTTATTTCCTTCTTCTACGGAACGAAAAATATTTGTTGGTATATTTGTTTGTTTCGGTTATTTATTATTATTAATTATTCAATATTTTTTTTTTCGCCATTCAATTTTTATATGGAAAATCGATGCCACTAACCGTGAAGTGTGAAAGACAGCCGGTTTATGGATTGCGTTTGTGTATTTAAGTATTGGAAACGTCTAGCGTCTCAAATCTCACTCGACTATTATTTTATTTTATTTTTATTTTATTTTTTCTCTTTAATTTTGTCATAAATGAAAACTCAATAATTCCAGTAGCGCGCGCGATATAAAATTTGTCCTTTCTAACCAGTAACAACGGGAGAAATTGTACAAAAAAATCACGTCGCGATAAACGTGACACATACAAATGTGTATATACATATACATACATACATACGTTTATATAAATATATATATATACATATAGTATGGCATTAAATTTCCGGTTATTATTTGTATTTTTGTTCTTTTTCAATGGAAATCTGCGAGTGATTCATTTCAAAATTTTTTTATTTTTCATCATTTTATTTTATTCTCGAAGAGGGGGTTAAATCTGTGAAACTTAATCGGGTTGTCTCGGAGCACAAATTACGCAAGGATTCCATGCTTTTAATCTCTTCCTTTTTTTTTTTCATTTCTCACAACGTATCACAGAATATACGAGTGAAAGTTGTAGTGAGAAATGAAAAAAAATAAATTTGACACATCAATTTAACACTCACGTAATTTGTGGCCGTGTGAATCTAGATTATACGTGATTAATACGTTCTATATGATCATCAAAATTTCCTTTTATTTTTTTTGTAGCGCCGTTTCTGCTTCGCGATCCAGATTAATGGAGGTAATGCGCGGTTTCATTTAATTTTTTAATTATTAATTTATTTTATTATTATTCTTCTTTTATTTTTCATTCATGTTCCACTTTTATTTTAATTTATTCATTTTACTCTTTTCCCTTTTCTTTTTTTTTTCCTTTCTCTTTTTTGTACATTTGTCATATTATCTATCGATGGATGATTAGTAGTACCAGTTAATTGTCGATCAGACACTGAAGAACTTATTTATTCATTTAGCTTTTTTTTTATCGATTATTTATTTACCACTAGTGTACATCGATGCAATATCGAGTCTCGTGATTTTCAATATGAGCATCTTTGTTTGCCTAACGATTTGTATTACAACCAATGCGGGAGAGAGATTACACAAAGTTTCGTGTGCTTTTGTTTCTTCTTATTACCATTACAGAAGAGAGAGAGGAAATATGAATGAATTGAGTCATGCGTTGTAAATATGTCGATTGACTTATTGAAATGATGACATTGATCAATCGATTGACCACCCAGATGTTATTAGCTTGCGTTTTATAAGATGACAAGCGAACATAAATTATATAGGCGTGTTGTGAATGTTTCAACGATCAAACCCAATTAATAATTAAATATTGTTCCAAACAATTTTAATTAATTATATTAGGATAGATACTAAATTATTTCAATCGATGCCTATGCAAATATGTTTGAGCAACGCACGCTCAATGCTATAAGAAATTTAATATTCATGTTAATAATGCGTATACATGAGTGAAAATTATTTTCAATTAACGTTTTTTTTTTCTTCCCTCTAAATCTTTCATTCATTCATTTTAATATATTTAATCTTTCGTCTATTTAGTTGATGAGATAATGCTGATGTTAGCAATGAGTGATGGCGAATTAAATCGATTATGTTGATTGAGTGATGCGCTCGATTATTATATATTTCTCGTCATATTACACGAATACTCAATTGATTGATTGAATTGATTAATCATTTAATTAATTTAATGGATAGGCCGTTGTACTATCCATATATGCGAATTATTTCATATTCACGTTTGATAAATAATCAGTGACAAAGTATGATCAATTATTCGTGTGCGTTTGCGCATTTTGTTTATAATTATATCGACATTCACGTGGATTATTTAGTTTTTATTTTTCACCTAACATATGTGTACGTTTCATTGTGTTTGCCGAGTCCGCGATTATTCTTATACGTTGTCTACCACAGCTGAGAAAAATTCCTTAATTCTCTAAATTTGTTTCAATTGATTTCATAATTCATATATATTATTTATATATATATATATACACATATATATATTTATATATTTATATTTTTTTTTTGTATTTTTTTTCCTTTTTGTTCGTCTCGAGATTTCCTTTCATTTCACATTATGCACTAACATTATAGATTACAGTCAACGACAGAATTCGCAAGAAGTAACTACAATTGGATAGACTTAAATTCGAAATTGTTTATTCGAAATTCCGAATATTATATTTAATGTGAAACAAAGAGAATAAATATTCGATTATCTCAATCGTGAAGATGTAGATAATTTTAGTCGCAATGTGATAATATGTCATAAATCTTTTACGCGCTACTGCCGGTACAGCCACATTCATTTATTTTTCTTTTATTCATGCGCAATCGACTTCCAACTTTACCAACTTTTCATCCAATCTTTTTCATTATTTCACCTGAGATTCTACCGTAGATTAATCAACTGTAATTGCTCTCCATTTTATCTATTACTTTTTCTATTTTCATATTAATTTTTTTTCATATTAAATCCCGTTAAATAAACGAACGATAAATATTTTTTTGTGTTTCCAGACACGCCTGTTTAAAAATTTTCCTCGAAATACGTTTTACTTTGTTTATTAATGTGAATCCTTTTCTTTTCTTTTATTTTTTCTTTTTTTTTTGATCCTTTCGGCAAGACTCAATAACCTAAACACTCGTCTCATAATGATAATTTTAAACTCTATTCATATATATTCAACTACTCATAACCATTTTCGTACGTCAAATACTTAATGAACATCTCGTGCCTTCAGTCAAACATTATTTGGCTGTAATTATGCATTGCAATAAAAATGTGAAATTCAAATTGCAATAAATAATACACTAAATATATTTAGAAATAAAAATGCAGTTTTTTATTCATTGCGCTGACGAGTAATTCATGAAAAATTATTAATCAGACGTTACAAATGAGACTTTACCACTTGATGAATGATTAATGAATAATTCATTATTATTGATAGTATATATTATAGTTGTATGTATTGTTTAAACTATTTAGATGACGAACCAAATGTTTTGGAGACATTGGGCGACAAGATGTGCATATACTTATCTCAATAGCAATCTGAGGGTACCGGCCGGCGAATATTGTACCCATAAAAATCTCTCTTCTAAAAACATCGATACAAATTTTTCTTCTTATTCATTTCTCTTCGCGTTTTGTCCTATGTTTTTATTCTTTCCCCCTCTACGAAATCAATCCTATTCACCAAAACACGCAATACACAGGGACAACAATGGAGCAGCTTATGTAGGCCGATTGAAAATGAAAAATGATTACTATATTGTTGCATAAATTCTTATTTTCTTCTCCATTAATTCAAACGAAAAAATTCAAACACATACCGCTCATGAATTTTATGTTCAATTTATTTACAATAATGTGAAGAAAAAATTGATTGATCAGAATTAATTCCATTGAATCCTGTGCTTGTTCATAAGATTAGTTCCAATAAAATAAAAGACACGAGTCTGATAAAATAGAACTGAATTAAATCAATCAATTTTTATCCCACTATGTAAAAAAATTGTCGGTGGGTTCGCACGTACGTTCATTGAATTAGAAAACGTCTCCATTGCCCGGGTGTGACTGATCATCCCCTACATCACGGGTCCATATATATATATTTATATATATAATAATAAATATCTATATAATATATATGTTTCTATAGCGAAGGTACAAAATTGTATGATGATCGAAGTAAAAAAAGTTACATTTAAGTATCGTTAAATCTTACTGACTAATTTGCGATATAGGAAATGACTATTTTCTATCCATAAATATATATACATATATATATATTACTATATATGTATATATTTATATAGAAGTTAAATAGTATAAGTTTCGTTCAGTTAATTAATTTTATTAATTTTCTTCGTATCATCATTTAGGAAGAAAATTGCGACGTCAAGATTTTATTTTTTGTAACTTCCATTTTGTTATTTGAATTAATTTCAATGAATACAACTTTGGAAAGGGTATTGAATCGCGTTCACTATTTATATACACGAGCACATTCATACACTAATTAGCAGCGCTTCAAAGAAATAAACATAAAATGAAAAATGACAGCAGGGATTAGGTGGCTCAATTGCGCCTGCCATAAGACATATTATATAATATATATTATATGTGTTCTTGTTTCAACAGACTTTTTCCTCTCGCCCATTTCGTCTTTCCGCGAGAATTTAAGTTTTAATTCCCTAAAAAACTTCGCGGATGAAAGAACATGACGAAACCGATACGTAGATAGTATGAAAGGTGATTTCTATGAATTTATCGTTATAATCTATTCTTCATTTTTTGTTTGCCCCCCATTTTTCAAATATTAGTCCTCCTTCAAAAAAAATTTTTTCATCATTATTCAATAATTTTTACTTCGAATTCATTTTTTATAATTTATTACTGTAATAGTACGCTGCGCACTGTGGCCTTCTTTCACAATATATTTAAGCTTAACTATGCATTTGTTTTGTTTTAATTAGGAAGGAAAATAAAATAAAATAAAATAAAATTTGGCGTCTTTATAAAGTGCGCTCATTATTCTCCTCACTCTTATTATTTGCTCAATTTTCATCACACTAAAACATCATTTAATCTCTATAAAATACAGAAACAATCGAGCTTCATATAAGGAATTTTTGTGATCAAACACACTAGTTAAAATTACAAATGAAAAATGATATTGAAGATTGAAATGAAAACAAAAGAGAATAAACACGGTTATACCGCTATCAAACATCATAATTATTATTACTAATTTTTTTTCCTCAATTTCTTTCTTACTCTCAATCTCACTGTCTCTCTTTCTCTCTAATTTCACGTATTCACAATAACTGTACACATTCATTCGACAATGTCGGCTAGTTAATAATTATTGAATCGAGTAATGGATTAAAAATAGGTGGGCGAGGGAGGAGTACCACGAACATTGAATTACGCGACACAATTACTCATCATTAATTATTGCGCTATTTTTATTTTTAATTCATACGCATTATCTAATTTAAATTTAATTCAAAAAGTTTTTCTTCCTTTTTTTTCTCATTTTTTTTATCTCATGAATATTGTCGCGACAGCTACGCCGCAAAAACGAGGCGATTAATAGGAAATAATATTTGTGGCGGGGGAGATATATTTAGTATATTAATTGACAATTAAACTAATCGATGACGTTAAAAATTACTTGAACAGAAAATGATAAAACAGAAAAACAGAGATAAGAAAAAGAATTAGGAAAAAAAAAAATGCTCCTGAAAACGTATTTGGCACTGTGAGAAATGTTTTAACGGTGACACACGAAGACGAAATTAAAATTCTCTGTTATTCGCCAACGATCGGTGCAACTATTTTCTCTAGAAACTATAGAATTTTTCATTCAACTATTGATCATCTTATATAATATAATACACTCATGTGTTTATTTGTTTTATTATTTCGGTCTTTTTTTTTATCAAGCATTTTTCATACTCATCTCAATCTCTCTCTGGGCATATGATTATTTATGTTTAAAGCGTCGAGGTACACACGGTTTATTTATACTACTTTGAGAACCAATTGAGATAATTTTGGAAGGGTGGAGGTTGATTTTTTTCCACGGGGTTGGATAGATAAATATTGAATTATTGAGATAGCCGCTATGAATATGCAGCAACGACCAGCATTGCAAAAAAAAAAGAAGGGAAGTTGGAAAGCAAACAGAGAAAAAAAGATGGTGTACAATGCCGTCCACAGAAGAGAACTCGAGACCACTTCTCTATTAGCCACCCCAATATGATATTCCACATGTGTCATTATTGAGTTCTCATCTCTACTCCATCGTATTCTCTTCATCATTTACCTTCGATCTCCGCGCAGCTTCAACGAAGTTTCTGTATCATCAATTGTGTATTCATCGTATTGGCAAGGAAGAGAATAAATTGATCGGCTGCTATGTTATGAAAAAGTGGAAATCATAATAGTAGGAAAAAACGAAGAGAGAAGAAAAAGAAAAATTGGAAAACATAATGGCAAAAAGTAAGGGCAAGTTTACATTTTTTTCTTTGTATTCTTGTTGTCCTTTCCCTTTACGTGAATATTTTTTGCTTTGCATTCCTGCATTAAATATTCATTTATGCATCATATATTCAATTCTGTCAATATTTATAATTGATGAATTAATTACGGTAGCTATTATTCATTGCATGATTGGGAAAAACGTGAAGAACCAGCGCGCGGAATTTAAAAAAATGCGAAATTTTTAAGCGGCGTTATTGATTTTGTTTGAGAGAAAAAAAAAAGTGGGAATATATAATTCTTTTGTTTGTATCTATCGCACAAGTCAATGCAGAATCAACATGACCACCCAGACTCGAAACACCATTTTGCTTTTTCTTCCTCTTTCATTTCTTACTTTTCTTTTTTCTTTACACATATTTATATATAAAAACTAATAAAATGTTAAAAATGAAAACAACGTTATCGATTATCTAAATAACAAACAATAGTATTTCTTTCCCCCTAACAGAAATTGTGTATTTTTTTCGTTCATTTTTCATTAATTCTTTTTTGTGTTTTTATCATATTTTTTGTTTTTTTTTTCTCGTACATGTGAAATGATGCCATTCCATGATTATTTTTTTTGTCTCTTAATCTTAAACACTATTTTAGACACTAGAGAATATTTTATCAATAATAATTCATCTAATACATGAAACGGGATTGAAGCTTGTTGCGTGATTTTATCCTGGTTCTTAATTCCTTTTCATTTTTGCTATTACATTTTTTTTTATTCTCTGTGTTCGAAAAGAAAAAAAAAAGGGAAATATATACGACATGTTGATAACTCATGCAACACTGTATAATTGTACTCATCTCTCTCTCTCTCTCTCTCTCTCCCCTTCCTCTCAATGGCTCCTGATACTATAGGTGAGGCGTTGATTAATCACGTCAATCAAATGTGTACTTTGTAAATGTATGTGAGTATGTGCGCTCGTCATCGTCGTTAAATCGCCGTCATATGTCTCCCACCCATTGAGCTATCCAATGCATATGTGACGGTGGGGCGACGTCAACGTGAAAGAGGGGGCGGTAGGGAAATACTTCACTCCAGCTCCCTGATTCATTATATATCTGATGTGGCAACCAAACAATAGAGAGTGGCAGTGTGTGGATATATTATTTATTCGCTAATCGATAGCGCTCGCGTCTGAGTTGTATACGATAGATATTTTTCTCTTTTGACTTTTCTCACATATACAATATGGATTGTCGCTCAATCATCATTTATTTAACGCCTCAATAACGACAATTGACAGCACGGATTTAATTTAATTGCAATTTTTTTAATCACTTCAACGACGCACACACACACACACACACATAAGTTTGTTTTTCTTTTGCCTTTTTCGTTTATAAACGTGCATTTATATAATATACTAATAAACATACTTACATACACAGACACACAGACACACAACAAATTTATTTTCCCGCTAATGTTACTATTCATTTACTTATAATTATTAATTTGTTTCATTTCCTCTTCTCTTGTTTCTTGATTTTCTTCTTTTGTTATTCATCGAAAATTAAAGTTGATCAGTTTGATTATTGAATTTTTCGGATCCACTGCAATATTTCGATGTTAATTCATTGATAAAATCAAAAGAAAATATGCCCGGCACAAGAATTTCAGCTAATTTAAGAAAATTCATTTTTTCATTATCGTCGTCATCATTGATGATATTATTGGTGGTGCTCGGGCTACCACGGTTGTCTAAGTTTCCTAGTGGTTATGGCCACTGACTGTACAATTGGAAGTGCTCGCGTATGAAACATGTTGACAATGGTTTTACAAAGTGTGCGTCTACGACGCGGCAGTGTGGACATGCAAATACACGGCTGTAGTCCGAGTAAAAATTGAGCCGTTGGTGTGGATGGATTAGAGGCTTTTGGCACTGTATGTTGTTGCACTGTAAATGAAAAATAAACAAATTCAATACACACCATTATTCATTGATATTAAAACAAGAAAATCAAAATAAGAAAAGAAAAAAAATGAAAAAATACCAACGTCGAAAAAAAAAAACGTAAGAAGAAGTTTCTTCTTTGCTCATTTGCAAACTGTTTTTCAGTCCTATTGCATTCGTCCTTAGCATTTTCTTTTCTTTTAATTTCATTTTTTCTCCATTATGTTTAAACTCACCTTGATGCGGTCGGTGCAACATGGCATAGCAGCAAAAATATCGTAGCTGTACATCGTACCGAGGACAAGACTAGAGCCGTCCCATTGCGTGGTGCAGGAACGACAACGAATTGGAATTCCACTTCCCTCCAAACAACTCATGCACACCGCTGATAAATATTGCGTGCGACCTTCAACCTTCACCTGCGATAAAAATATGAAAAGAAAAGGATGAGAATTAATTCATAATTTCGATTTGACATATTATTGTGTAAGCAAATTGAGGGGGAATAACACTGTGATGTCTGAAAAATGAACTTTTCTTTATGACAATTTTATCTCTGTATTGGTTAAGAGGAGACATTCGAGCGCCGATCAGAATTTTTTACTGATTTTTCTAAATATATCCACGAAGTATTATCGTAATACCATCCCAAATTTATCGAGAAATTTATGTGTACGAAATTAAGAAAATGAAATTTTTTTCCTAAAATATAACAATTGAGATAACAGATACACCATTAAAATTTTTGTCTCCAACAAAACGTCTTTGAAAACTCAAATATTACGACGAATATGATGACGCTAGTTCGCACAATAACACCAACAATAACAAAACTTTTCAAAAAAAAATCCGATTGAAAAAACTGATCATTCGCAAGTTAAAAATCCCGCCATATCAAAAAAGATAACTAGAAAAAAAATGGTAAAATAACTTTTTCCCAAACTTCTTGCGTTATTCCCTCTCAATTATAAAAAAACCACCAAAAACCAAATACAATACCTCAGCACATGATTGCGAGTGTTGTTTGGGCGACAGAAAGAACGTACCATCAACCAATGGATACCTGTCAAACACCAGCATAGCAGCACGACACAAAACACACGAGACACGTGACCACTGCAACGCTGCCAACGTTGACAATATGAAGCATCTTGTATCATCATTGCCATGATTGCCCTCGTCTTCCATCTACAACAAAACATGAAACAAAAAATTAAAATTACGATCATAAAAGAATAAACAATCAACAAACCTTAAAAATTACCATCGGTATTAAGTCAAATTTATATTCCCTGAAAAAATATCACAGAAATACATAACGATCGAGAGTATAATGACCAAATATAACGGCGATAAAATAGTTTGTACTGCGCCATCATAAAGGATAACGTAGGAACAAATATATATGTGTATATATATATCTGTTAAGAGAAAACAAAAGTTTAAACCCTACCAACACTGTCAGTGATGCGTTTTAACTCACTATAAGACTGTGTGAAAGCGAATACCGGACGATAATCCAAATATTTCGTAGGAGTCCTCATATAAACCCTGCGGGTAATAACGTCGGTGGGGTTGTCAACAAAGGTTGCGTCCGCCTCGGTCGTTAAATTCAACGGAACTCTCTCAACCCTCCATACAAACACGCACACACATCTTCTATATGTGTACATATAGATGAAAGGAAAGTGACAGTAGCTTCTGGTGCTTGGAAATGGCGAAAGTGAGTGAGAGAGAATTTAGTTTGGTGAAGGAGATGTGGAGTGTAGTGGTATAGAGGGATGGGATTTGTACCCTACGTGTGCTTTATACGTTTTGCGAACGTGGACGTTTACAGCCACCGTAAATTAAATACGGGCATGATCGTAAGCCAAGGGAAGTTTATATACTTTTGTATATACATGCGGGAACATTTATGTGTGTTGAGAACGTATCGAGAAGCGAGGACATGAAAAAAAATTTACCCTTGAAGAAAAACCCGTTCAAAAATTTTGCGTTTTAATGTATGGGTAAATGTGTAAATTGAAGAATGAATTGCGAGTCTTCCCATATTTTTTTATTATTGTTTATTCATACATTGTGAATATTTTAATTGCAATTAACATCACCGATATATTTAATCGCCTTATTCAAAGAATCAAAAATAATTTCAAATCATCAGTTGCATTGATTCAATTTTATTTCAATCAATTCTCGAAAGAAAGAAGAAAAAAACTGACGTTGAATTTTTTTTTCTCTTCCAAATGAATAATATGAATAATTATTTTAATCTCACTTTAATAATTTAATGTAGTGGCTTCAAAAAAGAAGAAATTTACCATTGATGAAACACCTGCTACGAAAAAAAAAAAAACTTTGTGTCTACTATTTTACATAATTTTTGCATAGATCAATTTTATTACAAACTCTTGATAATATTTCACACGGAATATTCAACTATGTGAGAATATTATCACAAATCGTTTTGATAAAGGTTAAAACACAGCTTGATGCACTTCTCACATGAAATTATGTGACCATTAAAAAAGCCTATGTAACTTTTAGCGCAAAAAAAAACTGTAGTGATGTTTATCTTTATAGTCACATAAGCTAATGCAAAAATTACACGGCACATAAATACGTATATAAAACATGTGACTGATTTACTCGTGATATATCCGAACTAACTAGTGTGACACGCCCTTTCTTCGGTCGTTAACAGCACGATAACGTCACGATACTGCTCACTAATATTAACGTCGTATTTTGAGATGTTGTTAATTGCGATACGAGTGTGCGAGAAAATCGCTTTCAAAGCTCATGAGGGATAAAATGTTCTGAAGAATTAGTTAAGATATATCAAATGGATGTAAAAGAATTGACAGTTGTAATGAGCAACAGTTTCAGAGGATTATCACATAAAGTAGATAAGGATTTATTTTAGTCAGACATTTGTAAGCAACACGAAAAAATTGTGCAGGAGTTATTATTACATAAAATGAATAATTAATATAACTAACAATGCAGTGATGGGATTATTACAATGAAGAATGCAAATTAGGAGTTATTATATCAACGTATTAGTGAGTAATACGAGTTTGAACACGAAGGGATGAAATCTAGGAACAAGAACGTGACAAATTCATTGCTTTTGTTGTTAAGATAAAATATACTTTCGAACTTTCATTATAATCAATAGTTTAATGTTTGGATTAATCTAGATTGAATTTCGTATTTTGTTGCGTAGAAGTATCACTTGAACACTGAAATTTTCTTCTGTATTTTTACTTTTGTATTAAATTACCTTCATACTATTGTATGAACCTTTTCTGAGAATCAGAAATTTTTTAGTTGCGTTATTCAACTATTTGACAACTCCACGATTGAATCTTTTCAATATCTATTGACAATGAAAGAACTCAAACATATGAAGTTATTAACTGAACTATCACAGTAACAATTTTCTTACATTTGTAAAAGTCTCTCGAGAGAATCTGCAGGAAACAATATCCATTTCATTTTGCTCTACAGTTGGTTGTGAGTGTACACAATAAAAAGCCCTTATTTTTCTACTTTCAGCATCGACCCAAATCGCCAGGAAACTCGGCAATAATCCGGTGTTGCCTTATACAAAGAGGGAGTGTTTCAAGGGCTGTTAGAATTCGAATTTATAGTTGAAGACCCCCTTTCTTACTGACCATCCGTGACAAAAATGGACATAGAACTCAATCGGCTTGGCGCCTTACAAAGTAATGAAAAGAGAGAAAGAACAGAAAGAAATATATAGTAAAATAGAAGAAACGAAAGTGAAAAAGGAAGTGAAAGTGGTGGAGGAAGTTTAAGGGAGAAAATATTATACTCTTGGGATTCAGTAGATGTACCTTCAGGAAGCTTTTATTTAGAGCTTTAAACGTCACTAAGTGTGGCCAGCTATTGGTTCTGAAGCAATAAAGCACGCCATGTTTTATATTGACGGTTGTAAAATGTTTCAAATGGAGATAAAACTTATTTCTTTTTTCTCTTTCCTTTTTCATTCGCTTTCATACTTTTACTTTTATACAAAAATCGTTTTCAGCTGTATATACTTAAACAAAACAAAAAAACGATGAAGTTTTATTTGCTTCTGTGTCTTTTGCTTTCGTAATTCCACTCTTAAATTCGAGTGTAAAAAATTTTAATGCATATTCCAGACAAGGCTAAAATTTTATTTCGTTACAGAAATAAAGAAAAATAGAATATTGAACAATCTTTCACTTCAACTATTCATCAATAAAATATTGAGGAAAGTCATACAAAACAATCCAAGTATTAATTTCAATTTTCGTTCGTGTTTAAATGGCATAAAATATATAAATAAAAGTAAAGAAAAATAAAGAGAAAAATAGAAATCTAACGCAGCGTGATAGCAATCTTTTGCCAAGTCTGCTGAAAATTCTTAGAGGCCATTGAGATTCCACTAAACGTAGTTCAGATTTATGGACACTGAACGAAGCCGGATGGGAGATAAAAATGTGCCCGCAGGACCCTTTTGGTGACAAAGTAAAAGCGAACTGACGGAAAAACTTTTGCACCCTCACTTATATCGCAATATTCTTTTCTCTCTTTCACCCATTCTTTTTTTCTGTTTCTCCCACCTCCTCACTCTTCAAGAGCTTCATGGCACGCCAGTGACCCACTGCTATATATTCCTTAGGGGATACCAATCCAGACAAAGACTTTCCCCAATGCAACGCGTTTGTGATTGGGGTGTTTCTTCGCGCGTAGAAAAATAATCGATGGTGTCCCGTGGGCCATCGCCGCAACGTCTTCGTCCTCCTCAAGGAAATGAAAAAAAAATACCCTGCCCATATCTATATAGATATATATACATTTCTTTGTGATAGGGAGACGTGGCAAGTGAAGCGCAACCCGGACAAAGGAAGAACAAATAACGAGAGAAGAATGAATGAATTTTTTCTCTCTCCATCGTAAAGACACAGAATAAGATATAACTATCATTGATTTCATATCAGAGATTATATATACGTAATAACTATATTCTATATCCATATTATTCCTTCATATGGATATATCTACACAGAGCTTTTACGAGACAAAGTAATGATCGCATCAAAATATAAGCTATAAAAATTGTACAAAGGGAAAGTCAGTCTCCCTATGCTACGAACAATTTTTTTTCCCCTCCTTTCTCTACCTTCAATCCCCCTTTCTCATATACACACAGTCAGTACGAGATATAAAAAATGTTATTATTGGGGAAAAACGTAGGAGAAAAAAATTATTTTTTTCTCTTTACTATACACTCGTTGGAGTACCACTCTTTTACCAGAGATTCGTCGTCATTGTAATCCAGTTGCCTGTTAAGGGGCTTAGTCTCCGAAAAGAAAAAAAGACGATTACGTATAATTGGCATCTGAAAAAAAAGGAAAAGGAAAATCCGTTATGCTACTGGATTGTCATTTAATTTGAAAACAAAGAAGCTTCGTCGCATGGTCGCTCATTGTCTGAATTTACGTATTTCTGTGTATATATTTAGTGTCAGGATAAGCAGAAACTGCCAAGAGAATGAGCTTGGTTAACGTCACCCCTCATATTCGTACAATTCGTACTCGTATACGTGTAAACTATAGGTATGTGGTTTATGGGGGTATATGTTTTGTCAGCTACCACTGCGAATATTAATTATGCAATGTGGAAGGGTCGATTTGAGCGCGCCAAGCGCCAAGGCCTCGAGTTATTCTCTGTGGCGAATTTCCAAGTGATTGTATTGTGTGTAGATACAGAGAGGGTGAAAATCACATTCTCTTAATCACCTGGAATTCTCCCAGTCTCTTTGGTTTTTTTAGGTAGTACTTTTTTGTTGTCTGTTGTAGAAGATGATGGTGGAATTATTTTCTATTTGTGTCAGTTGATATTTTTTATGGTGATCATAACAGTTTGGTATAGAAGAAATTTGGAATGAATAATTGATGATTGAAATTAGTGTGATCAAACGGGTTCTTGTTATTCTCCTACAAAAGGCTATTAAAAGAATGTGTTATTTTGTTTTCAATGAGGGATTTTTAATTTTGTTCAAGATATGTCGACAGATTTATGATGCTGGTTGCAGTAATTCCCTATTACTTTTTATTAAATTTTGCGTTTATACTTTATCTTTATCATGGAGAAATATAAAGAACTCTAAATATTTTTGATAATAGAATTTCGAAAATGAGCAATTCAAAAGTTTATAATATATTTATCAACAATACGTTTATCTTTTTTCGAAAAACATTTGTGATTCATTGATACATTTCGTATGAATTTCGTTGATATTTTTTGTCAAGTAATAAAGAAAAAAAAAAGATAATTAATTATCCTTAGCAGGTTTCAGTTGCAAATTACATTTTGTAACGTTACCAACTGTTACATGATGGCTGACACTGGACAATATGTTCGCGCTGGTACAGTTGAAATTAATTGCACATATTTTTCTCAGAGCTCAGGACAGATTTTTCATTCGAATGGTGTCAATGTAAAGTCATAAGAAGTATTAATTGAATTTAAAAGAGAAATGATCCTATTATTTTCATGGTTGGAATTTATATTACAACTTCTCACTTTCTATACCAAAAACATAGCATCTCTAAATTATTTATCACCATCATAAAATTATTATTCTATCATGAATTTCATTCTACTTTAATTCTCACGCATTCCCCTTTCTTATTCGAAATTAATAGTTCCTGTCAGACCTTTATGTACTTTTAAAATTTCAGAATCAAAGACAGACAAAAACTTAATATGTTCATGCTAAAATTACACAATAAAATCTAATCTCTAACCATAATAAAAGAAAATCACACAAACCCTTTCCTCCACAATAATCCACATAATTCCCAAATGAAAAATTCCTACAAAGCTTTCAATATCATTAATCAATTCCAAAAGCCTATTTATTCAGAAAAATTCCCACGTCGCCCATTTCTAAATTTAAAAAAAAAACACTCTGACCAAAAATTTCTATTTGCGTATCACAAATAGAAAACTTTCCCACGAGAAAAAAAAGCAAAAAAAAAATCAACAGCAACACAGTATAAAGAAACATTTTACCAACTACCAAACGATCACGATGGTCACATTGTTGATACATTGTTGAATTCGAGGACTACGTCACACACATATAGGCATATATATAGAGTAAAATTTTGTCTATAGCACGTGCACACAAACATGAACATAGATATACATTTCGTGAACGGGTGAATAGATCAAAAGGGGTGATCGTGTAAACACGAGTATGCTTTTGCGCCCGGATCTCACCAGCGGAATTACGCATTGGATATTTCAACGTGACCATCGTTATATCGCGGTATACAGGGTGAGTTAGGTGAGGGTGCAACACAGGAACGAGACAGTAGAGAGATACTACTGAATCGATAATACGATACATGAGTGTACGCAATGTGCACGGCTTGTCAAACCCCTTCCCTAACTACTCTCACATTTGCCCACCCTTTCTGTGCTTGGTTATTCGCAGCAGATAACACGCACACATTTTGCATGTGTATGTGCTTGTGGGGGGAGTTGATGAGTCCCCTGCAGTGGAGATTATAAGTGGTAGTGGAATGAGGACGATGGAATAAAGGGTGGCAAGTGTCCAGGGCTTTTTCGATAGAAATTTTAGGGGAGAAGAGAGCGAGGGATACTTTTGCATTTTGCTCTCTTTGCTTTCACATTTTTGATCCATTCAATCGATACTTCGTGGATACATATGTATATATATGTATAGGTATATTATGTTGAAAGATATATGGTGAGGTTGATAGTGAGGATTATTTTATACACGCGAAGGACGAGTGGTATAGTGGTGGGATTAACTCGGCTGATTTGAGTCTGGAATTTGAGCTATTCCAATATGTACCAATTGAGAGTGAAAGATGATATTGAGAGAGGGTGAAATGAGAATGTTTGTTGAGATTTTATATTTTTTTGAAAAGGCTTTTTGGGGGAATGAGAAAGATTATGAATTTATTAAAAGGGAAATTTATAAGGAGGTGAAGTTAAATTGGAAATTAATTTGCTCATCAATTATAAAGTTCGGTGTGATAATTAGTAACATCGAAATTGATATTTCTTGGGGATTATTTTTGGGGTGTATTGTAATTTAATTGATTGTGTAGTTTCTGATCGTGAATTTATACAACAGATCTAATTGTGAAGAAAAATTTTAACTGACTTTAAATAGAGTATTGTAATTAACAAATATTGATATTGAAAAAAATTATTCATTGGAAATATGATCGAATTGTTGAGTAAATTTGTAGAAATTCGAGATTCAACATTAATTTCATGGTTAAGATCTTAAATTATATTAACAGCTTCAAAATATTTCTTGATTGCAATAAAACTATTTCAATTAATTATAATGGCAGAATATATTGCTGTTAAAGACGTAAGAATGAAGTGGTATTTTATGGAAATTCTTTCCTGAGTGTATTTGAGAATGGAGTAGGGTGAATATTTACTCACGATGGAATGGAGAAAAAGAGGAGGAAGAAAAAATAATTATGATTATTAATTTTGAAAAGAAAGTAGAGTGGAGTGTGTATTGCAATAAACCAGCTCAACAGGACTCTGTTATCTTCACTTTTTTCCTTTTTTTCTCTTCTCGACAACTCACTGAAGTGAAGACTAATCGAAATTATATAGGGGAATAGAATAAAGAAGCTGAAGAAGTTCTTTTTCTTTTGTTCTTTTCTCTTTCTTTCTCTCCTCTTTTTTCGTCCTTTTTCCATTCTTTTTTAATACGTCATGTAGATTTTAATAGCGCGGACGCGACGTGGAATCCATGCGGTTTGCCACGGCTCGTTGATCCGAAAGAAAGAAAATGGAAGATATAAAAGGGAAGAAAGTGCGCTTGAGGAAACGAAGAAAAGAGGGCGAAAAAAATTATTATTACATAAAAAAAAAAAGGAAATAAAGACAAAAAAAATTGAATGATAGGGACAAAGGGAGTGGCCGCACTTGAATTTCGTGTGATGGTGAAAATGAAATTAATCCAAAGGGGGTGATGCTCATCCATGTGTGCTCATCCCCCTCTGGCCCTGCAATCCTTTTTTTTTCCTGCTCGCCTTTTTTTTCGGTTTACCAAAGAATTTTAATTAAATCTTTCATTTCATTATTTTTCGCCACACCATATAATTAAAGTAACTATAAATATATAATGAATTTATTATACATCCACGTTATTAAAAAATTCCATGTGGAAATATATGGCCGAAGAAAAAGGAGATTTAAACATCAATTTATTGTACATAACATTCGAGTGACGATAAAAAAATTAAGAGATTGTATTCAGGACAACAAAATTCATACAAATCCTAAATATTGAGTCCTAGTCGATAATTCCTGCACATAAATTCATATATAATCATTTCAACATCTGCTATAACTTCCTATCCCTTAATTCAATTTCAAAAGTAAAAAAATCAATCAGAAACTGTAAAAATTCACATAGTCAATGTGAATTCAACAACAATAAATCAAAACTCAAAGTCAAATGATAAAAAAATTTGTGCAAATAATTTTTATCATCACTAAAATTTATTTCCATTTTCCATTGCAATAAAATTTCCAACTGTATTCACATGAGCATTTCTCTTCCATTTATCCATTTATATTCCAGAAATATATTCATATTTATTCGTTTATTTATATAAATATATTTTTGTCCCCTCCATACTACAAAACTTTATTCATATTTGTGGCATTCATCATACGCCCCATGCGGAAATAACGTCGACGACAGACTGTGAAACTCTGGCCATAGTAAAGAGAGTACCCTCTTAACTCATACGTCGCCACAGAAGAGAACGGAAGCTGTATGTTAGGTATCACGCAACCCCTCGGCTACCACAAAATGCTTCAGAGCTTCTCTATAGACACGACGATGTGAGTGTACCATCGCACCAAGTAGACAGAGCCAGAGGCTGTGCCAGGCGTAACGCGCGTGTGGCATCACTGGCTTGTAAATCAACGACGCGTCGTCGAAGAGGTTAGGGAAGCTATTCGTAGCGCCCATGTCCGTAGATGCTTCTGTACCACAGTGCAAAAGGTCGAAACTTATGGTGAAGAACGCGATAGAAAGGCAAATATATATATGTAGTAAAAGGGCGCTCATCCAATGGATAAGGGTTGTGGTGAAGCGATTCTGGGAAAAGGAGAAGAAAAGGGATCGTGTGCGCGCGATAGTTTGAAGAGGGTGCTACCACTGGTAGTGATGCTTGCGCGCCAAACCCATCCTTGTATACGCGTGGTTGAGAAAAGAGAAAGTGAACCAACGGCGATTTATGTCGCGACGCGACGGCACAACCGAACGAAGAGATTTACTTGGGGAATCCCCTACCGCACACAATTTTCCTTTGTCTGTTCTGTTGAATGTTAGTGAGCAAGATCATGTGGTAGGGAGAGACGCGCCATCGTTGGATTTCCGTTACGACTGGACGCGTGAGGGAATATAACTACTCACAGAGTGACTAAAAGATTCTTCATCCCCCTCTATTGTATATAGTAATTCTTATTTTAGTGAATGAGAGGTTTTTACAAGTAGAGGTTAAAATTTGTGGGCCCAAGAGACTAAGAGACACATTAGATTAGGAGTGGAACAAGCGTTAGATATAAAAGGCGAACAAGGGGTGAAAACAAAAGACTTAAGGACAAAGAAAGTGAGATATATTATATTTAGGAGGGGGTTTTAGTGGATTGTGTAGGAATTGAGTGGGACTAAGAATGGGGGATACACTTTGGTTAAAGAGTTTCACTTGGAATAATCTTTGTCGAGCAAATATTTTATTGGCGGTAATTTTGTTATAGTTGGCTATAATTGATTTGCAAAGTTTTATTGTTCAACCCTTCGACTTGAGTGTTTTTTTAACAATGACACCCTTTCACTCCATGCTTCATGCCTTGTTTTATCATGTTTTATAAATGTACCATTTTTTATATAATCCTGAACATTTTAAAAGTGTCACAGAATATCCAAAATTACACAACATAATTCAATATTAAATTTATTTAAAAAATGACACACTTGACGTTTTATCAATTTCACAACTAATTTGATAAAAACATGATGAACAATGTAATTGAAATCCACACGATTTGGAAAAACAGAAAATTATTAAATTTCATCAACATTCAGTTCAATTAAATAACTCGGCTGTCACAATAAAATAAATTTCAAGTGAATTTTAGTAATTACTAATGTGCCGCCATTTTGTGTGAAGCAAATCACCATCACCAATGCGATAATCCTGCCAATTTCCTATAAATGATATAGGGGAAAAAAATATTTATTGGTGGATAACGATGATGATGAATTACTTATGGATTATTTGGAATTTAGATTTGGTACGTGATTGCAATATTTATACAGTTAGTTCCGGCTGGTAATTTTGGTGGTTGCGCGTATAGTTGGCAATTTCCTAGTGAGTGATCGATTTTGTGAGATTACTGTCCCACTAGGGCGTGTTTCTGACACGAGAGAGTGACGTAGGTCTTCTTTCCTCCCCTTGTCATTCCGCATGAACTAACGGCGAATGTTGTATATACCTTTATACTACTCTACACATATATATATATATATATACTTAAATCTTCTGAGGACGATGCAATATGTGATCAATGAGATAAAGATGAAAATCTTTTATGCACTAAAAAAAGGTTATGTATTTACAATGAATTTAAATTGCAATTAGAAACACATAATCTATGAATGATTCATTTTTTTTTTTCATATCATCCATTGAAATTCATCACAGTTCGTAAATCAGAATTTTTATTTTCATATATTTTTTTTCCCTCTCATTCCTCTTCGTTCTGTTCAAATTGTGGAGGAGTGAATCGAAAAAATAATCACGTACAACCAATGGTTGCACACATATATACATATATATAGACAGTGAAAACAAATCTGAGGCAGTGGATTTTTCCTAAAGTTCTTGACAATGAAAGAAAGAAGAACAGAGGGCAAGTTGCCTAGGGTGGTCTCTGTACTTCACGATTATCCCCTGTCTTTTCTTAGTTTATTTTTTGTCCCTTTTCTACACTTGGGTTTGCTGGAAGAGACTGAGAGCAATGAGAATTAAATTGGAATGTCGTGAACCAAAGAGGGTGAACGGAAGTGAATTCGCCGTTTTATTCTTTCCCCCAACCTCTCTTTTGCTAAATTTCCAACGTTAGCTATATATGATGGAGAGGTTGACGAAGTCGTAAAAATTGTGGACAAGGGAAGAGCATCAAATTTGGTGTGATGAGAATTCTAAAAGTTTTGGAACGTTACCAAAAAATGTTGAGTTATAGAAGAGGAAAACGAAGAAAAATGAAAAAGAAAAAAAAACGGCGAATGAGAGTGGAATATAAAATGAAATAAATTGAAAAGGCACAAGAATTTTAGTGAGATTTTTTTTTGTAGTTTTCCCTTCTTCATTGATTGATCAATTCGCGAGTCACACCAATTACTTATTCGCCCTCATTTTAAGTCGCGCGCTCTTTAACATTGATAAGAGGCACAAAGAGAATGAAACGATTCGAACATTTTTTCGCTTTTTTTTTAGTGAGAAACAGGGGGAGGAGAGTCGTAACCTTTCAAGCGCAAAAATCGAAATGGATCGACTGATAAAAATTTAAATTAAATACCTGAAGGGATGAAGCGAGAGAGCTGTCTTGAGGAATCTTTTTTTCTTCTCTTTCACACACATTTTTTTCCTCATCGTATTTCTCTCAAAAGATTCGCCCTCCAAACACTCATTCTACCACTTGGTAAATGGCAACTGAAGCACTCATAATTGCGACCCTTAATCCACCCTTAAATATTTTTAATCTATCTTAGACTTTCACTTTGGAGAAATTTTTTTTTTCATGTTTTCACCCTGACGTGAACAAGAATTGACTGTATATATTCATATAAAGAAGAAAAAAGAATAAAAATTAGGAGGAAAAAAACATTCCATCAAAAGATGGATGTGGAATTTTTTATCTACATTGACTTTTTCATTAATTTTCGTCAAGAAAGTTCAAGACTGATTCGTGAAAAAGCAATCGCCTTCACTCACTCACACTTTCACTCTCTCCTCCATATTTTCCCTCGTGTATTTTCACTGTGATTTGTCTAGATTTGTCAGTGGGATGATGTATACTCTTCCATTCCATCGTCAATACGAACAAAGGATGATACAGCAAACCTTAACAAGAATTTTTTATCCACCTCATTTTTTTTTCATTCGTCTGATAAATCCATCACTGTTACAGTAATTCAAAGCCTGGAAAGAACATTTTTTTTTTTTCCACTGGTAACTCAACAAGACAAAAATATAAATAATCACTCAACATATAAATGATGGAGGGGAGAGTCTGTATAACAATGTACTTCCCCCTTTTTTTTTTATTCATTCCATCTTTCTTTGTTTTTTTTTTATTCTCTTTCAAATTTATCTTTTTCAATTTTCCAAGTTCAAATAGCAACAATGTAGATATCCATTTCACGACTGAAAACCACCATGATAATGGAGGATATATAACGTTACGTCGACAACAATGTCGACAATAATCCAACCATAAAATTGCGACATTGCATTTCGGGTATTATTGTCAACATATATGTATACACGATAAAATGCACATATAGTTTTCATACATGTGCTATCTCCGTATTCTTTTGTTAAAAAGTTTACGAAGTATATGAGCGAAAAATAAAACAAAAATACAAATAAAAATGAAAGCGACGAGGGAGATAATAAAAAATATTGTTCATGTGCAATTTTACTTTCTTTCCTCGTTATCCCATACAAAGGAATGGTATTTTGTCATATATTTAATGAATATATGAAGTAATATGAAGAAAAATTGAACATTTTTTTTATGCATTGAGAGAAAATTGAATTCGTTATTTCACTTAAGTTCTGTTAATTTTATTCCTCTGACTGTTACTTTGAAAGATATTTTCAGAAATTCAACATAATTTGTTTTATCAGTTATTTTTGTTTCTTTATTTGATAAAATGTTGTAATAATTATTATCTTCTAATCTAGTTGTTTCTTTTGGTAAACGCAAGTTCAGAAAGAAGTCGAGAGGAATATTACGTAGTGGAAGAATTAATCAAGAACACTTTGAATTGATACAAAATATTTAATACAATAATTAGCAAATTCGAAAAAAATAACGTTCAACAAAAAATGGATAAAATATGAAATTGTCAAGCAAATAATAAAATTAGGTGAGAATCAAATCCAATTGATATGCTACATAATATGAGAAAAAAAAATATTCACTGATGTCAAAACCAATCCAAATTATTATTCATTGATATCACCTTCATAAATTTCAAATGATCAATTCCTGATTTTATTTCTTTTTTTCATTTCAGAAATTTTTTTGCCTACATCCCTAACAATCATTCACCCCCTTCATTTCCATTTCCCATATAATACATACTCGTACTACCACACTGTATATCATATTCCCTATAATTTCCCACTCACAATAATTTTCAAGGATTAAAACAAACAAAACAACAAACAAAAAAAAAATCACAGCACCGTATTTATTCTTCGCGTACCCATTGTGCATTATTAGCAACATAAAAACCAATGTTGCGTGCAAAAAAAATTTTTTATTCCCACATTTCCCCGACAGTCTTTATTTCCTCTTCATTCTCACTTCTCATTCTTATTCTTTATCTCCTTTCATTATTTCATTTTCTTTTTTTATTTTTTTTATTTCTCCATCTTTTCTTTATTTTTTATTGTTTGACTGGGGGAAACATACTCGAGCGTTAATGGGTGCTTGTGAATTGATTTATATTCTCGCACATCGTCCCACTATGCACTCATCTTATATATAATATAACAGTCGGCATTTCTATAGCGCAAATAGTTTACTTTGAAGGTGATCCTGAAAAGAGCCACGCGATTGCGTTGTAACGCAAACGAATGAAATAAGAGGACAATTACTAACAAAGAGCAAAATGATTTCGTATGACTGTTATTTACATCTACAGAGCTAAAATCTCTTTGCACATGAAAATCGTGCCATTGCACATTATACATGTACACATATATCTCTCAAACCACATCGGTGTTCATCTCAAGTTTGTGCTTTTTATTCGTTCTCGTGGTGGCGGTTTTGTATGCGCGACAAAAAAAAATCTTCATATATATATACTCATTGGAAGTGCGAGAAGATGGATGATCTTGAAGGAGCCAACCGCGCGCGCAAAACTTGAGGTAAAACAGAAAAAAGAGTGAAGATAAAAATTATGTTGAGGTCGCAGCAGAGGTGTCACCGCTAACTATACAACTTTCTATACATATATACATGTATAAATTTTTTTTTCTTCAAGAAAATAGCAGAGGATGGTAAGAGTAGCTAAAATTTAAGCTGCATCTGCAAAGCTCGACCGTAAAGCTTAAAGAACGTTATACGACGGTGTTAACTTTACTAGCTACCTCTCGGTGTAACGAGTAGTAAAAAAATACAAATAAAAAATGAGGCTTTTGCGATAAAAGGGATTCTGGGTGCATTATAAAAACGAATATATATATATATATACATGGTGGTGGAGAAAAAATGGGTGGAGGGAAAGAGTATGGCAAAAAGCGACAGGGCAGACACAAGAAACAGCGAAGCAGGGGAAAGTTTAAATGTCTACTGAGGCAACGGTGCGATCAGGAAAGAAAAAATAAAAATAATAATAAACGTCGAAGGCGGAGCGAGTATGAGATGGAAAAAAACGAGTAGCAACAAAGATGGTAAGAAGAAAGATAGAGGGCGGTTCACTCTTCATAAATTTCACGTTTATACTGTACTTGACTTCATGTAGAAAACCACAATAGACTTTGATATGAATTCTCATTCTTAAAAATATTCATAATATCACATTGCAACATTTCACAGTTATCAATGTAAAAATCAAGTTTAAGTTTGTTGCTCTATATATTTCTTTAGTTTTATATGTTTTTTTCTATCATTTACTTTTTATACCATAATATATTTTTTTTTTATATTCCCGTGTATGAAATGCTGGTAAAAATTCCCAGAGTATTTTGGCAGAGGAATTTAATTCAGTGTGTTCATAAAAAGAATATAAAAAAAAAAGAAAACAAAAGTGAAAATAAAAAAAAATAAAATAAAGAAATAGGAAGAGAAAATGGTGAATACGAGTGGAGGCAATGTACTGTCCAGACACACATAAATATATAAATATATGCGTAGCAGCTAGTGCGCTATTTAATACCCAATGACCATCCAATATTTATATTGGTATTCCGTGCATAGACGAAAAAAAAAGGAGAGGACTATTTGCCTGCGCTTGCCGCGCCAGCCAACGCATAATAGTTAACTCAATATACTTATTTGTATTTACACACACAGAGTATACAGGGTGCACTTGGATTAATAGAGTTTTTATTGATGGTGTACTATACTCATTTTATAATCAAAACAACTTTGTTTAATTTATTCGCGAATTCAATTTGAATTTAATTAATTGTCTCATGTCATACTCATCGTAATGAAATTGATTATTCATTTGAAATATTTTGTAATATTATGAAATGAATGAAGCATCTAAAGTATAATAATTAATACAAAAATGAATGCGTGAAAAATATTGAGAATTGCAAAGAAGAATGTGGAAAATTCACAAATGTTGAAAATAATCAAACATATAATTTTTCACAGCAAGAAAAACAAAAAAAAAATAATAAATAGTATTATTTCTACGGATCTCTTTTCAATTTTTTTCATCCAACCTTTTGTAAATTATAGAAAAATTACGCTAGAAAAAAAAATCGGATTCCCATAGAATCAAATCCCATGCCGAAATTACATGTCAAATACAATCGCAACCATAAAGAATTTAATTATCTAAATATCCTTTTTTGTTTCATGTAATGGTTTTATTCAAAGCACATTTTTCACACTATTCGTTTGTACAATTTTTCAAATAAAATTTTTACTACACTCTAGACAGTCTTTTTCATCTGTGCAATATTTTCTCAGACACCCTGTACATACACGTACAAGAGAAAAGAAGTACTTGGCACGCATACCGATGTTGTCATACACGCATATATGCGCTTATATTGCTTCGTCTACAAACGCTAAAAATTACTGCGGAATATTTTTAGCGCCAACCGACTATACATAAAGAAAAATAAAAAAAATTCAAATAAAAAAGTGAAAATAAAAGAGATGAGAATATAAAAAAAACACGATAAGATCGTCTTCTCGGTATATATACAACGTTTCACATATATAAACTAACTCGTGGAACTATTTCTTAAATAAAAAAAAAAAAAAAAACGTTTACGCCTACCGACATAAAAATGTTTATTCTTAGATTTTCCATTGAAATATTGTCAAATTTACAAACATCGTAATAAAATAAAATGAGCAATACACATTGACGATGCTAAAAAAAAAAAAAATAACAGTGTTTTCATACACGTACGCTTCAAAGTGAGAATAAATTTGGAGCAATAAATAAATATATACAGACATATATATATTTTCGTGGGCGATGTGCCAGAACATTTTCGTCTGGACTGTACGGAATAGTCTAAAGCGAAAAGAGCTATTGGAATAATTGGCCCCTGGTTGAGTTACGACCTGGTGGATCGTTGTCGTAAAGCTATGGACGACGACAACGACGACGCGCACGTTCATGTTCTTTTAACGATTCGTTGCGAAAGAGTCTCCGCCGTCAGTCCGCATTGCGTTCAATGTATATAAACTATCCATAGGGGCTTTCTTTCTGTCTAGCAAGTCTGGTTCGTTGGTAAATCTCTCTATATATACATTAAACATCCAAGTATTGTATCTACCTAAGAACAAACCTGCACACCCACCTCTTCAATCGCCATTTTCCTCGTCTTTATTGCGCCGTGCTCCGATTAGTTCGTTTTTTTTTCTTTCTCTTCCCCCCTTTTTTTTTATTAGTTCTTTTCTTCACTGTCGAAAGTATAAGTAGCACTTTTTATTTATTTTCGACAGTATATAAGTAAAGCGAAGGAGAAAAAAAAGGGAGATTCTTAACGACCAATCTAAATTCGGCGTTTAATGTTTATTCGTGAGTAGACCGTAATTAAGGTTTTTCTTATATGCGTTATTTACAATAAGAATCAAGAAGAAATTCCACGTGGAATTTTTCTCCTTTCTTTTTCATTAAATTTGGGACTTTTTTTTTCTCCTCTTCTCTTACATTGTCATGTGTTCGCTTTTTCCTATATAAAATTCACGAACAGTCAGTGATGGAGTATGAAACAGTTGTGTTCGTGTGGTTACAAGTTATATCACCTATAAAGGCATTTTGTTCACAATAAATTCGACAACTTCTTCAACGATGCGAATGAAGAGGGAGAAAAGAGAGAAAAAAGAGGAATTAAAATGAAATACATATACCGGTTTCTTTTAAATAATAAAAAAATATATATTCCAAAAAACTCGATTCGCCACATTGTAAGTTATAGTACATATATAAATACATTCATGTGCATCGACGAGTGGTACACCATATTCATATATATATATATATATATATGAGAAGAAGAAGATAAAAAAAATTATTAGGTATCAACTTACACGAACGATGTTTTTTTTGTCATCGATTTTATCTCTCTTATTACATTTCTCATCAACACTCTGGAATTTTCTGTGTGAATTTATTTCTTTACAAAACTCACGAAACATCACATTTTTTTTTTCTTGCAATCAGATCTTTTTTTTTTTACTTGAATGGTTTATTTCTCGATCTTTCTTATTCAATAATTCTTTTTAGTAAATTTAAATTGAGCAACAACTTTCCATTTGGTTATAATTATCTTGTTTTTCATGTTCAAACAAATGTGGTAATGATTTGTTTTTATGCAATTTGTTTCTTGGTGTTCTCTTTTTTTTTCCCCTATTTGAACTCACGATGAAAAATATATATTAGGTTAAGATCATTGAAGTCAGAATAATTGAAGTTGTGAGAAGCAGAGGAAAAAAAAATACAAAATGTGGTTATTATCTGCAACAAATATGGAGTTACATGGTAAAGTTGAACAACTTCCCGATCAAGCGAGAAATCTTATGTGCCTGTTATGTATGCGAATCTGTGAAGTGGCGCGAATGTAGAAACGGGACAAGTCAGCTTTTTCTTGTAGAACCGGCTACTTCAGATTTGGTCTCGCATGTTCGATCAAGCTAGTAAATAAACCGCATAGTAGCCTCCATCAGTTCGTTATTGAACAAAATATATTGCTCTATTTATATAAATATATAAATGAAATGACATTGAACTAAGTGCGCATGTCCTCAACTCTTTGACTGTCACAATTTATATACCGACGATTTCCTGCCACATTCGTTATCATTAGGGAAGATATTGCGAATGGGATTCATTTGAAATGACAATTTCAAAGAAATAATATTGAAAAGCTGTTCAAGGAATATTTTTAACGGTACTGCAATGGAAAAGTCATATATTTAACATTTATGTAAAAATATATGGAAATTATTATCGGCATTTATTGCCAGCACACAAATTATTGTTGCTTTTCATATATTGTTGCATAATTATTGAATATATTTTTCAAGTTGATTTAAACGAAATATTGGGATGGAATTTAATGAAGACAAATCTAAATTTATAAGAATTTTCTAACAGAAGTCTTTTTTTGATAACAAATAAATGCATTAATTAGAATTGGTTAAAAAAATTAGTAATCAATTGCATTTTGTATCAACGATCACATAAGTTGTTTTCGACATGTTCCTTCATTTTCAACAATCACTTCATTGAAATTGAATAACAATTTATTAGTATTAATAAACATAATTACAATCGAATGGGTGTGAGTTTTGTTTCATTCATTTTATTAAACAAAAGAATATTCCTTTGCATTTGATTCAAAATATTAATACTTTCAAAATACTTTCAAAACGATATCGACTCATTATCGTAATTGCCAAAATTGAGGAAGTAATAATACTGAATTTTAATATGATCTATCACAGTTGATATAATATAATTAGTGACATTCAATGAATAATGTGCTACTGATTAAGATTTATCAGACAAAAATTGTTCAGTCATTATTCATTATCACAATTAATGAATATTATACATAATAAATTATATCTAAAAAATATTAAGGAAACTGAATTAGCGATACGATAAATCACATTTAATATGAATATGAACAGACGGGAGAATTATCAACTGATAATCATACATAAAATATAAATGAACAAATTATACAAACTACGGTTGAATAACCATCAAATAAATACTAATCAATTATTTCAACAACTAATAAACTTTCTATGTACTTAAATTATAATAATATTGTTTTTGAAATAAATCTTGAAACTCCATGCTCTAAAATATAAACAAATAAATAAATATATCAAGATTTAATACTTAAACAAATGTCTGTGGAACTTTTCGAGCATTTTCATTCCAAAATAATTCTTCATAAATTTAATAATTATGAAATTACTTCATATTCAATCTGAGAACAATAAAAATTCATGTATTTTCCAATGCATTTCAAGAATGCAAATAAATACGAGTTAAGTAAGACACAAAACTCGAAGCAAAATATTTGTATCAAAATTAATATTGAGCCACAACTTTTAAACAAATACAAATTTTATTATATTCATTATTGTCACCCATTCGATAATATTCTGTTATTCTCATTCTACACTCAAATTTCTCTCACGTATCCAATTATATACAAAGTTTTAGTCACCATACACATATAAATACATTTTTATACATTTATTTATATGATGGTGAGTTTTACGGTCTAGATCGATGTAGAACGCGCTGAATTTATCTTTCGACTGTTCACGCTACCAACTGTAAATTTATTGCCAACTTGGAGCGACGGTCGCGCGCGGTGTCTTTACTTTCTTATATTCATATGTACCATAGTGTATCTATATATATTTCTACATAAAGGATAGTAAGGAGCCACGATTGCGTGACGCGAGTGCTTTTGCACATGGATAATAAATATCATTGTGGAATGGCAATGTCGAGACCGCCCGTTGCCAAACCCTGTATGTATTTTCTACTTTGAATTTTACTAACGCCCGCATCATTATTTCTTTTTTCTACTCCATTTTATTTTTACTCTAATCATTTTTATGCCTCATTGACTTTCCAAATTAAAAATGTATACCTCAACTCCATTTTGAAACTTAATTGTTTGTCTACGAAATGTAATTACAAGTGTTTTGGTAAATATAAATTGAACTTGAAATTATTAAAAGTAGAAAAATAATTTTGCACACTCCTGTTATACTTGTTGTTTATTTATATACATATTCTCATACATCATTATAAAATCCACGCGAAGCATTTACTCCAGTAGAAAATAATAATATATACATTTCGTTTTTTATTTCTCCTATCTCACTTTCTCTCCAGTTAAAGCGTTATAATTTGAGATGGTATTACAATGTTTCGTAACGCACACGCCAGCAATAACGACGACGAGCCACTTGAATCTCATAATTATTCCTTGCTAACAACCCCCCGTTATGATGTTCGCACCAGCGCGTTCAAATATGCGAATAATAAATTGAATTAGCAACGAACACGTACAGCAATAGTAAGTGCTTCATATTTCTATCCATATCAAAATGAAGAAATGGAAAAATAAAAAAAACACGAATGTTGTAACCATAACATTAATCTTTGATTTCAATAATTGCGACACACGCACACAACGCCCTTATTTTCACTAATTAATTATTTACTAAAAAAAAAAAAGAAATAATTATAAATAATTATTAAAACTTGATTTTTCAATTACTATACCAACATTATGCGAACGTGCATTCTCGCTACACACCATATTGGATCAAGTTAATTTGATACCGATCTATAAAACTCGTGAGTAATTGACGTTGCCATAATTTCACGGATGTACATCAAACGAAGACAAAAAAAATAAAAAATAAATTAATTATTAATAATATTGAATTTTTATACAGTATGAAATTATTATTTGTTTTTGTTTCTTCTATTTATTGACATGGAGAAAAAAAATTAAGCGACATTCACAAGCGGTAAAATAAAATGTATGAGTTGGTGGCATGTGAGTGCCATGACATCCGGGCAAGAGCGCAGTAAATTGCGCATTAGCAATCAATTACGAAGAAAATCCGGATGATAAAGAGACAAGGATGCAATAGAGATAAGGTGAGATGAGGCTGAAAAAAAAAGGAATTGAAAAAAAGGAGGAGGAAGTGAAAAAAAAAAAGGAAATGAGAGTACGGCGAAGATTACGAAGAGGAGTGGACAGGTGAGGGCAGGGCAGGGAGTGTTACAACGACGATGAGGACGACGGGGCAATGGTTACGTCTCGCATCCTCGGTTCATTTAGAGTGGCACTCCCTGTCTGCTGCGGCGCGTCGACCCACGCCGACTATATCTCCCGCAAAGGTTTCTACACAGCGATATTATTATAGCTGTATACCCATGTATCACGCGAGACTACCAGATGGATCACTTCCCCTACCCACACAAGTATATAAATTTGCGAAAAAAGAAAAAAAAACAACAACAACGAAACAGAAAAAAAAAGTGGAAGAAAAGAAACAGAATGAAGTTTGTATATTATATATAGAAGATAACTGAAGACGACGACATTTTTGCTCAGATCATTTTTTTCCCATTACAATTTTTTTCTTTCTACTTCAACGTTTCATTTATTTGTTTTTAACCATCGATACATCATCAATTTTTGCGAATTAATTGACGTGATAGAATTATTTAACTCTTTATTTTATTGTTTTTTATTGATTGGTTGAAATTGAAATTTCGGCGAATGGGAGAAAATTTTTTTGTCGATTTAGACAAATAGAATATTTTCTTATTGAGTTGGACAGTATGATGAACACAAAGAAAAATCTTCAACACTTTTGTAATTATTTTTTTGTAAGGTTAGTAATGATTGTGTTTGAAATGAGAATAATGCTGATCATTAGTCGAGGCTTGGAAAAAATTGAGAGCCTAGAATTTAGTTGATAATATCTGGCGATAAGAGGAAAAATACTAATTTAGCTTTCATAATTATAATCACCTGAACAATGCGATGAAAAAAAAAAAAAAAAACACAAAGCTTGGGATAAATTGTCATTACGAAATTATGATATTGGATAGTAATAATAGCCAGACGTATATGGAAGTTCATAAACCATTAAATAAATTGTGAAATCGATATTACGATTATTATAAACTACATTGTGTTTCTTCGGTTGTAATTTTGTAAATTGTAAGAACACAATCAAAATTAATCATTTTGGCTCAATGAATAGAATGGAGAAAATCAAAATTTCATGGTATTATTTTCTATACTATGATTTTATTCCAATTATTTCTGTCATAATAACATTTTTGGATAATCTCAATTTTATCATAGAAAATTTAACTAAAAATTAATTCAATCAATTGCTTCTGCTAACTCTTCGTAGGCAACAATAATTTCTACTGAACTGTACATCGTAATTTTCAGTGCATATTTATTTTTCACACCATATGAATTTAGGTCAATTTTTTCGATTTAATTGACCGATAAGGCCCTTTCACTTCGTCCATGTTTAATTTTGAAAATACATTAGCAAAACATCTCATGGTCTTTATCGTAAATCTGTTCCACATAAGTCATAGAAATGTGAAGAATCAAGAATTGAAAAAAAAAAAACTTTAATTAATTTCGTCAATAATTTACATTTCGCCTTTTCGTTTGCATAAATATCAGTGTGATGAGTATGCAATCAAGAAATTCGATTTATTTTCCAATCTCTCGTTTAATGATAGCACTACCTTAATTCACAGGGAGAAATCAGCGACACCTTTTTTTTTCTTGTTTTCAATGGATCAGAGGAGAAAAAAATTTGAAATTATTGAAAGTGTTGCAATAAAGTACAGAATTGGACAGCAATTCATTACATCAGAACTTCCATATTTATTTTTAATAAATTTCTATCCCATCTTTCAATTTACTTCAACTTTAATATTTTTTTTTTCAGTTTTTTCATTCTGATGACAATTAAACCATAGAAAAGAGTCCAATAGTGCGATAAGGGGGCAAAAGGGAGCAAAATAGGTACAGACAGCGCAGAATGATCGGGACGGAAAGAAGGGCGACACGCAATCTTTACGGCCCATCTCGTCCGACCGTAATAAATCATGGCTCGATTACGAAGATCATTTCGCAACACCCACAATCGGGACACACATACGCCCCAGGGAGAGTGGATTCGTGCCAAATACAAATTGTCTGACCTTCCTCTCATTCACATATATGTGTGTAAAAGTACATAAATACAACTCTCCATTTACTTTTTATTCATTTCGTTTTTTTTGTATTTATTTGTCGAAGTTCGTTCAGGTCCAAGCAAATATACGATTACGCAATCAATGAGTATTTAATCGAATCTACACAGTCGATCGGAAATTTTCCTTCTCTTATTCATCCATTTATTTATTTTCGTTACTTTTTTTTGCTCTTACTTGAGAGTATTTTTTATATCGATTTTATTATTCATTTATATGTTCTATTTAGAGTATTATTCTCGTCTAGACACTACGTGAAAGAAAATTTTGTTAGATAATTTTTCGTACCTGCTGATGGAACAGGAATTATGAATTGAGAAATTTGTTAGCCCATCAGATTTAATTTAATGACTATGGATGAATTTGACTATGAATTAAGTGTCATAACGGCATAGTCACAAATTGAAAATGCACGTGAGAAATTTAATTTTATTAAATTGTCTGCATTCCACAAACGGCAATTTTGCAACTCATTAATCTTTATCTTGTTATTCAAACGCAACGATAAATTGAACCAGGTGCACTTGTATATAAAAGATTGGCGGTTATTCATTCAAGATTATACGGAAGTTGCGAAGCTGTATCATAAATGAACTACTTCATGCGAATATGTTTGTCTCAAGTGTGTAGATGTAAAAGTAGGTATTCGCACACGAAGGCTATTTCGTTTATATCGTCGCAACAGGTGAACTAAAAGAAGAAGATCGATAACCCTTCAAAAGACAGACAGCGCATAAAAGCGCTTGGTATTTTTCTGCACATCACTCGGAGTATGAAATACTTGATAAATTACCCATGAAGAACATGTACCGAGAAGAAAAATTCAATTACTAAATAATATAGCTCTACTCATCTAAAGGTTGATTCAATGAATACTGTTCATAAATGAAAAAAAAAAGAGGATAACACTTCATCATCAGACGTTGTCAGTTTCTTCCACATGATTGAAAGATTCATTTTGATCATCTCAACCAGGCAAAAGAATCCAGAGACTTAGTTAAAAGTTTCAAACATAACTTATCATTAAATATTTTGGCGAAAAGTTATTTGCTGCTCATCAAAGTAAAAGTATTTAATTAATTTGCGTAAAGTACTAGATTTCATTCTATTTTTCAAAATATTCAATCAAACAATGTCCTCATAATGACGAGAAGGATCTTGATAAAATTCTTAACAATCGACGATAAAGTTGAGTGGCGAAAAAGCTCATCACATTTGAGAAAACAGAAGTTTCCAATTTGATATAAAATTAGTTTGTAGTGAATTTAATAATTTCCAAAACATCGCACCCAATTTGATGGATGATTCTTACTAAGTAATTAATACTAATGAAATTCATCCACTCATTGGTGTGGTTAACTATGAATACAAAATTTATATCAACATAAATTTGCTTCTTATCTGATGTTCATTCCAATCGGAGTTGATTGATGATTGTACGAGTTGATCCATCAATTTTAATTTTGAAAATGTATTCGAAATTCTAATTAGCGACTTTTAAAAACTCTCGATCTCCAACCAGATGATTATCGAATGCTGTTTTGAAATGCATATGTATAGATAATCTGAGAAAAGTCGAGAATTCGCCAGCACCATTAGAACAATAATCGTTCGGGCGAAAAGCTATATTTCCAGGACATCATTCCAGCCATGTATTCGTTGAAAGGGAGATAATCCTTGCCGGTCGTGTTTCCTAACCGGATCCCTTTTGCGCCTTTGGATCATCTCCAAGCTCTGTCCTAAAATCCACCCCTTACACCAATTCTCGACCCGTGCCGAATCTCGAGAATCACAGAGGGAAAGCTGTAGGAAACGTAATGAAAATAGTCCCTCCTAATTCGACTCGACCCTTGACCACACAGCCCACATTCACGTCTCCTCTTATCTGTGAAGATGACGCTACAATCATTTTTCCCTTTCTCTCTGCAGCCATTTCTCTTTTATCTCCTCTCATTATAGCCTTGTAATAACGTTCTATCTGAACATCCCGCGGAGATCTTATTGCGAGATAAAATATATTTTTTTTTCTTTTCCCTTAACTACATTGCCTACATCCTCTTCCTAAACATATTGCGGAACATCACACACGTAGCCCTTCAATGCAACATAAATATTATTATATTCTGGATATGAGAGAAAACAGAAAGGAGGGAAAAAGTTTAATGGAAAAAAAGAATGAAAATAAAAGTAGAATTGATAATTTTATATTCCCCTGAATGTAATCTTTGAATTTATTCCAAAACTAATCCAACAGTTTGGCAACCTATTTGATAATGTTCTTATCTTAACAATTCTTTTTTCTTCACCTTCTCGCAGTATATGAGGAAACTCCATTCGTGTTAGTATGTATGTATGTCCCTATAGTAAATAAGTAGAGGAAGAAGGGAGCGCTAAAAACATCCGGGTAACACTTGAGTCGGAGATAAGTATCTTCAAGCATCGTCTACGAATTGAGAGACGAAGCCGACACACAGTGTTGCGGGTCCGCATATGGATGAGCTGGCATGTTGGATATATATAAAGTGTTAGTTATCTTTCCGAGTCAGGGTGAATAAGGCAAGAGACAAAGGAAGGTGCTGGATAGTCTCTGGCAGAAGGTTACGAAGGACAGCGAAGACGAAGTGGAAGGTAAGAAGTAGAAGAAGAGGATGACGATGAGAAAGGAGATGGTGCAGAACGGGGCGGGAACCATTCGTGTAATCCCACAGCTACCAGTAATTAGTGACATTTGCATATCTCACGTATTAACAGGGACGAGAAGGGGAATGAAAGAGAAAGACGAGGCCTCCGGTTGCAATTTGCATGCGAATGGCACCATTCGTTGTACTCGCAAAAATTCCACTCGACTCGTAAATAACTGGCTGTTTATGAGAATGAGAATAAAAATATTGGATGGTTGGCTGTTTGGCATTGTTGATGATGAATATTGTTGCAAGAATGGCTATGGAATAATAAATTGTTGGGTTTGGTGATAAGAATAGAGGGATGAAGAGTAAAACTAGTAACTGCTTAACCCTTTGCAATATAACGCTCTACCCGGATGTCACCAGTTTTAATTAAGTTTTTAAGTTTCACGCTTTTGAGATGATATCTTCCAGCAAATGTAAACGGGCATTTGGAGATTCCTTGAATGTGATTCACAATCAAAGATTTTATTTCATAATTTAAACTATGTTCAAGTGATGAATATGAACATTCAAACTACACAGAAAAATGAGCGCATCATAAAATGATTGTAATATTTATTCAGAAAACTTTTCTCTTACAATTTCAGTTAGGGGTATAAACGCGGATCATGAATGTTCACAGAATCATTATGTTCAAATGTCTAAAATATCAAGAATAATGATGGAAGATTAAAGCTAATTCAATGAGATAAAAAAAAATCATTTCCTCTCCTATCAGAGCATCCAATTTAGTATTTTCCTCCTGCTTGCTCTTCTCCTTGATATATTCAACCTCCCTCATAGCAAATTCGAATTTTCTTGTTAGCACGACACACTTAACGCGCCGATGAAAAAGCTGGCAAAGATACAGCAAGTGGACACTTTCATTTCCACTAACGACCATGGTGTGCACGAGAGAAAAAGAAAGCCAAATGGCAACGTTGACGACGACAATGCCTCGTTAGCGGGGGGGCTAAATGGTCTGCTAGGTTGGGCGTGGTGTAGAGTTGTTACGATCAAAAGTTGTAAACCGCGTAGTCGGAAATTAGCAAATTTTGCGTTCTCCCCCATTTTCCATGGGAAATTCCACCGCGACGACAACCAAGTCCCCATATCCCACCTCGCCATTTGGCAATGATGACATTAACGGGTCTCACACCATGCGGTGTGTCGTAACGGTCGCACGGGCCAAACTTTAAGTCGGATAATCGTCTTGACTGCAATAAGTAAAGTGCGAGGAGTGAAAGGGTGAGTTAAAGAAAATATAGAGCGCCATTAGTGGGGGGGAATAATGACTAACAAAATTACTAGGGGAGTATTTCTTAGATGTGACATGAAACAAGAAAAGGAAATTGTGGATATGAATTGATTCAATTAATTGATTAATCCTTTGAAATGTGATGGAAAATCTTTTAGCATACCATCCTCTTTAATCAGATTTTATATTTTCGTATCTGATACAAACTATTCTAGTAATTGTGCAAGAACTTTGAGTTTCTTTGAACATTTTTGACTATTGAAATTGCACTGATAAAGCTTAATATTCAGATATTATTCATTATTAACTAAGATGAAATTCAAATAAATTTTTTGCAAGTTATGGGCCTGTCTTAAAAATTATAAACTATTTTGAATATCAATAATCTCATTTTGCTCACATTGAAAAGATCCCTTAGAAGCTCCCATCTTTCATGCATTCTAGCCACAAAGGAGGAACATCCACTCCACAAAGCCGCAATGAAATAATGCAATGAAACTGCGCAGAACTTCGTTACAATAACTCTAATAAATAAGTTAACGTGAACCAAATCCCTAATAATTAAGACCCTGATTCGAATCTTAACAGCAACGATATATTTCTCCCAAACAGTGTATGCTTTCCAGTCATTCAATTAATTAATTCAGCTATTTAAGCTCATCTTCAAACATTCACTAAGTATTCAAATTTTTCAAGTCTTATTTAGAGCCTTAATAATTTTCACGTCGTTGAATTTTATCTTTATTTACACACTTTAGCCAATTTACGATGAATAAAAAAAAAGTTTTGCTGTACGTATATTTACTTTATATACACAGCAGTATCGATAAAATTATATAACAGAGCGATGGTGTTATACAGGGAAAAAAAACGAACCCAAAGGAGAATCGAAAATTAAAATATGAAAGAGGCAAAAGGTATATACAAAGAGCGAAGTAAAGTTTTGCAGTCTGCAAAGGTGTAAGGAAACAAGCAAGTCTTAGGTACCTGGTTTATTGCTAATGGGGTGTTGCCCTCGCCCTTCTCTACATCCCCTTGCTTTATACATATAAATATATACATCCCATTCTCATTCCTTTTCTCAACCCACGAAATTCCACCTTCTTAGACATCTTGGGTGGGCAAAGTTTCCGGAGGGTGCTTTTAAATTTCATTGCCAGTTTCGCGATGGATGTATCCATAGAAAATTTCCCAGGTTACGTTTACATCCCAATGGGGAATGGCTGGGACGTCGTAATGACCTCGGTATAAGAACGATAAAGATTTTTCGATTACATTGGTAATGAAACGAAGTAAAAATGTTTCTTTTACCGACACTGTGGGGATTTTCTCATTCAAATTGTCAATAAATTATATCAGCTATTTTGCACAAAACATTATATCACCAAAGTAAGTATTAAAATTTTCTGTTGTTTGAGAAAACTGTGAAATGAAACTGCCAAGTTTAATATATAGAGACGAGATGTGATGGTGAAGAAGCTACGTAAGCTCCTTATAACAGAGTTAACTAGTCTCGTAAAATTACTGAGTACGTGCGAGGATTTTCTTTACAAAAGGGGTTGCGACGTTGGCAGTTGTGTATAGGGACCGTTGTCACCAACAACCGTGGCATACGTACGTTAATGTCAAGAACGGTTGCTCGCATCTAGAATCGTAAACCAACGACTGAGTTATATGAGAACTTGGTGTAGACATGTAGCTCGTTGACACAAATATAAAGGCTATCTCACTTCTTCATTCTCCAACACCCTACTACTGTCCCTCAAAGAGAATCTACCTTTCACATCATTCGAATCCACGAGAGCGTGTCCTTTAAATCCCCCTTGTGAATTCGTCAAGTTAAATAACATGAAAATCACAAGTATATATTCAACATTATTTCCACTGTGAACAACATTTTAGAATGAACATTTACTCCAACCAACATGTTAAATATCCAATACAAATTCATAATGAAAAATCTTTCTCTCCATTCAAAAAAGTTTTGTCCTATTCCACATTGACAATTCGTACTGTAACATATTCAAATAACGAGTGGGGTTTTTAATGAGCAAACTTTTTCAACACTTTTTCATCATTCATTTACGAACTATGTGTATTTTTTAGTTTGAGAATTGTAAAATGGCATGTGAATATTGCACATCCAAGCATGAGTGAAAAACACACACACACAAAAAGAAAGAGATGAGAGAAGAGAAAGAAAGGAAAATGAAATGAGAAAATCCTTTGTTTGAACGTAAAAAATATGCGAGAAACGTTTTTTAGACATTGGGAATAGTGAACGTCGTTAGGAGAAAGATTTTTTTTTTTTACTTTTTTCTTCTGGAAATTGAGTCACGTTTCAGATTGAGGCTGCGAAATGTAATTGGGATTTCTTTTGTTCTTTTATTTCCGTTCGGCAATACTTCTTTTTTTTTCTTCTGTTATTCTCTATTTGAAATTGGTATGCAAGATGATTATCGAATTTTCCCATTCATATAGAATACAGCATTGGCGAATTCCACATTGCGTATATATATATATGTGTGTGTGTATTTTAATTGAATTTTCACTTATAATTTATGCTGAGTTGGTGAGAGAGCAAACGCACTTTTTTCTTACCCTCTTCGAATTACAATCACGACGACTCCTCTGAGTCGTAGTCATAAAATTGACTTATCGCTATTGCAGTTGAAATAAAGATATTCACCATTCTGTCTCGTTCAACCACCTTTTCACAACCCTTTCACTTCTGCACAGTTAGAGCAAGAAAGTGAACTAGATGGGGAGAAAACAGAAAAGAGAATGGTAAAGAGACTCGGGGTAATGAAATTAATTGGCGGGATGTCAGAAGAAGGGCCGTTTTTAAATGGAAGGAACAGTCTTCTCTTTCACCCTGGTGAGAAAATTTGCATTGTAAAGCGGCGCCGATAATAAAGCTCGATTTTAGCTAACGAAGAGTGCCGGAATGATGGTAGTAGTAGTAACGATGGTGCTCGCATACAATCCATATCACATACTTTTCTCACTAGGGAGCATTAAAAGGTGAATAAAATTTTCGGGTAATTAACATTTTTCACAATATCTTCCTGCTCTCTTGAAATAAAATATCTGACTTTATAAATAAATGCGATACGTACTTTAACAACCATCAAATTGCATATTCAATATTTTAATTCTCCTCGTTAATTTCATATACATTTCTCTGTTTATCATAGCATTGTATTTTATAACAATCTAGAGTTTATAGAAAAAACGAAATTTTTATTATTTTCCATTATCCATTGAAATAACATAAAATTTCCAGTATTATCTAAAACAAATGTTAATATATTGTGTTTATTCAAATATGCTGCTTATCAATCATTTTTGGAAAATGTGTTGAAATTTGTGTCAGATACAACAAAAGCATAAATTAAAAAGGTTTGATAAAAACAAAAATAGTGTTGTTTGAATTTTTTTAAAGAAACATCAGATTTCCATGAAACATCAAAATGACTTCCCAATTTATAATTCATTAAATAAACCTCAAAAAAATAGTGTCGAACTTAAAATTTCCCTTTCTCTAACTTCAGTTTAATGATGAGCTTCCTCCTTTCTTCTATTTATTCTTACAACAGTGAACTTCAATGAAAAAATAAAAAATAATAAATTCATCAGTTAAAAATAGAAAAAAATTCTATATCAACAAATAACACTTCAAAGAAATAAACCCACCATACAAATATTCTATAATTCTTCCACACAGTATTTTTTTTCGATAATCTCCTAATTCTACACACAAACAAACAAAGCCATAGTTAAATACGATTATACATAACCATGCATGTATATAATATAAAAGATAAATATAGCACTTGTTCACACGTATGAAAAGCTACATTTTCTATGGGTTCTCTTCACTTTACATTTCACTATTCATGAATGACAACTCAGTTTGTTCGAGATGACGCCTGTACGTGACAGTATCTCACTGACCACGACGACATAACAACAGCGCCCGGCGTCATTATTACCGTATGCGTCACACACCTTTTCTGCATCCCAATTTCATGTACAGAACTGTCTCGCCTCATTCTTCTTTGTTCAATTCTATCAGTAACGCTTTCCGCTTGGCCCATACCCAAACTCATCCTGTCAATCTCCAACAAACTCTACAAACAATAACAATGCATGCACCAGTGCAAACATTCCCGGAAGACGTCGTTCCGATAAACGTTTCTACTGTCTCGTCAGTTTGACGTGAAAATAGAATTTCAGTTAGTGAGTTATTTCGAAATTCAAAATGTCCACGGAATATTTCTATCTATCATTACTGGATCATCATGATTAATTGTACTGGATCAGGTTCCCTATTTTATAATTATTGTTGAGATACATTTGTAGTGAAATGTGGAAATCTAATGATTGCAATTGAAAGAAAATGATTTAATTTGATAATCTGGCAAAAAAATTAGAACAAAGGTTTAATCATTTCAATTTTTGATGTTTATGCTCTTTATAAAGTGTACACTTCATCATAACATTACGTAATGCATTGATATAGTACAATTTCGAACGCAAGGTTTTTTTTTTTATAACATGATCAACAAGTTTGTTGAACTATTGTTCCATCATTTGTGACAATTCAGGACGCATAGTGACACTTATGAAGTTTCAATTGCGATAGAAGAAAAGATAGAGTTTGATAAAAATTCATGATCATTCCAAAATAAATTCCTACAGCTCTAAAACAGGAAAAAAATATAATATAAAACCTCAGTAAACGTCTCTCATTGACTTCCCAAAGTTTCATTAACGTATGCGCCCCACCCCTCTTAATAATTAAAATCATCATTAGCAAAAATTCACATAAAAATTCCTCGATGAAGATAAAAACTGCAGCGAAGAATCTGATTGATGATTATGCGTCGAGAACAAAAAAATTGCAGAGAAAAAATAAAAATGCATCGCGTGTGACTTGAACTAAGGTAATGAGCACACCAAGGGCTCTACATCTGTATTTAGTGTCCGGATGTGGCGTTTCCGGTTGCCGAAAATGCGAAATCCCGTGACCACCCTGCACGCAGCAGGGCCCCCAAAAAGAGGTGGGCTCAAATTTTTGTTTTGTTTCACCAATTTTTTGGCCTTTTTGTTCCCGTGAAACGAATAGAAAACACAATGCAGTCTGAAAAAGGCAGACACCGTGACGCCAAAAATGTTTGCAATGCGTCCCGGGGCGGAATTTTTTGGCGGAAGGGTGAGTGAATGTGTGAGTGAATAGTTAAAAGAAAGGAGCACCATATATTTGTATATATGTAGGTATATCTACATACATATTGTTCGCCCCCTCCGCACATTAATCACAGTGAATCAGGATTGTCGGGAAACAGGTTTCTTCCTCTCTTTCTGTGTCTCCCTTTCACTATCACTTATATACTCACAAAAACGGTGTGTAATTCTTGAGTGGCTCATGACACACGCAACCCCTCACCCAAAAATTCTCCGTACAATTATATATTCATATATAAATTTGTATTATGCATTTAATTTGATATGAGTGAAATGATAAAGACGAGACATGTACAATGGAAATGACGGAATTGCATATGATAACACGATCGGTTTATACAGCGACTGATCACCATGACTTATTCGAATACATTTACATAATACCATTGTCCAATGTATATATTTTATTTAAGTATATATTTAAATATAGATAAATAAATAAATATCGCGTGTTGAATTTTGTCTTGGCGTTAACGATTGCAAAAGTTTGATGCTACTGGGCGGCGGTCCCCTCTTCGTTCCAGACGCGTGACGTCGCAATTTGCCGGTGCATGCACTTAATCATCGTTCTCTTAAAAAAAAAAAAAAAAAATACACGATTGTACGTCTCGATAATAAGAAGGAAAAGAAAATGCGTAACTTGTCCCTGTCCTCGATGCTCAATACATTATTCATGAATTTTTCGTTGATAATCGGATACTGTGACAATGGAAAAATAACAAAAAATAAAACTCGTAGAATATTGTTGGCAGTTTTTTTTATATATTTTCGATACAAATGACGAGGCAAATTTTTTGTCCACTCATGCAAAAACACAAAGGAAGGGGTGGCTTATGGGTTGGTCACATTTGGATGGGCCGAAAAAAGAAAATGAAATAAAAGAAAAAGAAAATTACTGCAAAAAAAGAAAAAAGAAAAAGGATCTACAGAAGGAAAATAAATTTTCGATGTAAAATCGTAAATTGTTAATTAAATCTTACGTGATGAATGTAATTTACAACGGACATTGAACACCATCATGCACATGTCTCGCACCACATTGATATATATATACATGTAGTGAAAAAGAGAGTTCATGAACGAGCGAGTATCATAATAATATATATGTACATACATTCACATATGATTTGATGTCTACACCATTTTCTTGCTTACATTTGTATTTCGTTATTTGTTCTTCTTGTATTTCATACATAACCCACACATGCAGTGGTATGGCTACGTGTTTTTAATGTGAATTTACTACCACTATATGAAAAACTTTCCACTGTTTTGTCGAAACAACGAAAAAAAAAAAAAAAAACAAAACATATAATCCTCTTTTTATGTTTTATTATTATTATCATCATTTCCACTCTTTCTTCTTCACAACATCGAAGATAAAAATTCACATTTTATCTCTTCATTAAAGTTTTTAATTAAATTTCCAAAAAAAAGGTTCATTCCCGAGTGCACCATTCAACAGAAAAAAAAAACAGAAAAATCCCACCCCTATCCCACGAAACATAATGAACACACAAAAAAATTCAAAATTGCAAACCATTCAACATAACCAATTTCATATTTAATTCCGTGAAAAAAATAAACTAAATATAATAACAAATCACAAGTAAAATATGAAGGGGAAAAAAAAAAATTGTACTTTGTCGTATAATTACATTTTATCTCCACATTTAGAAACTTACAATCGATGTAGCGAAGCTCTAAGTGCGTCCAATCTTGTTAACGGTTGCTTCGTGTCCGGACGCAAAATTAAAGGGCCCAACATTATATAAGTGCACATATATATATTCACAAGCGTCGCGTTGTATATGAGACTATATCCAGCGAAGCGCCATTCAAGTTAAAAAGCAAGTGAGAAGACAGAATATAAAGGAGTATTAACGAGGTAGCTCGAAACGTGACGCAAAGGATACATTCATCTATATGTACATATATATACCTATATATTTCCTATACGTATCTATATATGAAAGAATCCGTAGGTGAAAAATAATTCCACTCTCGTTACACTTCAACATGCAACCCCAACTGTGACACCTATCGCCACACCCTGTCACAAACTGACAGCTATATTCCCTCCTACCTTTTTTTTTTCTCGCCTACTTCATCCTCTCTCTAGCTCTATTTCACTCGTGTTCTCTCTCATTTCATATCCCTCGACACCTTCACTCAACAGTTCTATTCATCCATGTGACATGTACGAACCAGAAAAAGAGAAAAAAAAAAGAATCGCTACGTCAGCCCCCAAGAATTCTATCAAACTGGTTAAGATACTTTATTATCATGTTATATTTTTTATTATATACAAACTAAGATATAACGTTTGTGTGTGCGTTAATATTTGTGAACGAGTATGAGAAAAATATATCTCGTATCGATACGGATAAGAATACAAGTGATTCTGTGTTCAACCCTCTGTGTACATATATAAACGAGCATAAATTATTTGAAGAATATAAAGAATATGTAAGTGGATATGTCTGACAAATTTATCCACGAATTTTTTCTTTTTTTTTTTCGGAGATAAGAAAATTTATTGATATATTTTTTTATATGTCCTGTAGACTTTTTATTCCTGTTTTTTTTTGTTCAAACAATGAATGCAATAGTGCCAAGTGTGTGTTTAGTATCATTGCTACACTTTGTGTTTTTTTTCCTTTTTTTTTTTAGCGATTGTGAGGTTGTTATAGTGTCACGTTTTATCGCTTGGGGTAATATTCCAGAACTGTTTTCACCGTTCACTGAGATCTCCGTTCATGTCGTGTGTGTGAATAAGGGGGGGAATAACACGAGAAAAGTCGAAGGAGGAATATGGTGTGAAGAAAAAGAACAGGGGCGTGCGATTTATTGGCGGTCAACAGCACTGAGTACTTATATATTCGGTTTGCACAAGCACGTATGCATATATAAACGATGAGAGAGTGTAAAAGGTGAAAGGATATTGCAGAGAGAGAGTCAGCCATGATATATAATATAAATATTGATATTTATTTATTTATGTATAAATGTGTAAATGAAGATTGATGTAAAATACTTTTTGACAATTGTGCGACTTAAATTGCTTAGATATATAATTTCTTTTTTGCATTATTTATTCATGAATTTATTCATTTATTTATTCATTTGGTGGGTTATATAATGGGTTCAATCTATTTTGCACAAGAGATCATTTAAATATTTGATGGCTCGTCGCGCCGCAAGTTGGTGGAATTTTCTACTTGTTCCATCCTCTATTTTTTTTTTTTTTTTGGGAGAGTTTAATTTTGTCTCGCTGTGGATAATTACCTAAAACGAATGCCTGAAGTCGTGGGCATATCAACGAACCCTCGCGGCTCGACACGCGTCGCAACGAAATTACCAACAACCGAAACTGTCTTTGAACTTTTGCGTGTTCCACCCTCGTATCTTCTTCCTCAATGTTATTTATTTATTTTGCAATTTTTTTCTCTTCATCTCTTTTATTTTCCAGACCATTTCATGAAACTTTCATACGGATTCTTGTTTTTCTATGATCTCAATAGAATTATACAGAATCAAAAGTAGACATATTCAATTGGTTTATTTTCAATTTGAAAAATAAAATATCATAAATTTGACTTGACATGAAAATGAAATATAACAAAAACGTTGACAAAAAAAAATATATATTCAATTCAAAGTATTTAATTTTCTATAAACAGTCGGATATTTCGTTTTAAGCTTTTATCTCGAATTAATACTTTTTCGATGATCCCTTAAAAATTAACCATTCAATTTTGATTCATCCAGATCTATTGAGAGCCACCGCTGAATACAAAAAGGAAAGACCTAATTTTGAAATGCATTTGATATTTCCTATTCAATTGACTTCTTATTTTTTCAAAATCACACATTAGAAAATAACTATAATGATCACAGTATTGAACAGTTTTCATCAATTTTTCAACTATTCAAAAAATGAAACTAAAAAACTGATTTTTAACGGTAATATACAGCTGAAAAAATTGGTTCACGCATCATCTGTAGCTCGTTGCATACGTTTTAAAGCAAGTGTATTGTATACACAAGTGTATTTATGCTTATTGAATAGATATATATATGTTCACGACAACGTAATGGAATAAGTGCAGGGAATAAGGCGTGCGATGATGGAGAATAAAATGGCGGGTGTGAAAATAACCAGCGCATTTTGCGTGGCTCCTTGTGATAAACTCGCGTGACGGTAACAACCGCATGGTATGCATCTTCAAACAATATTACATACGTACATACACACGTACACACACGCACACACACACATACCTGCAGACAAATGTGAATTTTTACGCGTTATGTTTGGGTAAGTAAATGTTTTTCTTGGCTGCCGATGAATGAACTTAATTAATGTCGAGGCCGAGTGAGTACCGAGGGGAAAAAAAATAAAGAAGAAAAGGATAAAGAGAATTCAACAGCGTTAAAAAATGATATTTACCTCATGCGTTTGTGCACGTGAGCTACAACAGTCTGACTATATTTAAGCTATTTCACTTTTTGCTATCGTACCTATGCATTTGTTTACATACCGTGTACGAAATTAATACTGAATATTATTATCATTAATTAACTCAAAACGTATTTTCATTGTTGTTAAAATATAATTGAAGTGAAAAAAAAAAAAAAAGTTCATTAAATAATATTCATTTCGTTATTTACTGTGGCTTGAACACATACCCAATGCATATTCATAGAAACCTTTTTTTCTTCTTTTTTTATTCTTCAACTTTTTCATTCGAATATTCACCATTTGTAACTGGTATTTTGTATGAATGTTGGTCTAGCTGTGCAAACAGAAAGGCAGCCAATGTGAAGTTTCGCTGGTATATAATATGAACATATAAGTTTTTTTATTAACTCGACACATGGTTAAGCCCTTACACTTCAATCATGAAATATGAAAAAAGCGACAATAACAGAAATAGAATCAATAGAAAGAATTAATGTCGATAAAATGAAAGAAGAAGAAATTAATTCCGAACAAGAAATATTCGGAATAATCGTAAAATAAAACAAACTCAAATTTATTTTTCATAACATATTATCGAATTCTTTTGTTTACATGTCAGATATATATATAAAAGTCAAGCAAATTGGAATTGACAAAACAAAAATCATTACTAACAATCGAAAAAAATGAAATAAAACTGCAAAAAAAATTCAATAAAATTTTTCATCTCCGTAAATTATTATTAAATTTTTCTGTAATATATTTATATATACATGAAATAATGAAAATGTAACTACAGTCAAGTTGACATGTCACCAGTGTCAATGAGTCAAATGAGCTTCAGTTAACTACGATCACAGAGTCGAGAAATAATAAAGAAAAAGAGATCAAACGTCATGAGTGGAATCATAGACATAAAGAAGACAACGGTTATTATTGTAAGATTTATAGCTTTTGTTCGTTTATATCACGCAATGACATGAGTAAAACTATATATATATATATATGTATATATATATACACGTAACATCGTAACGAGATGTAAGTCTTTTTTTTTTGTTTTTCTTTCGTAAATGCGCTTTCCGACAGACCCATTGTCCGTCTAGACAACTGAGGATGTCTGGAATCCTTAATTGGTATCCGGTTTAATGGCCCAGATGGTATGACTCGTGCAAAGAGCATAACCAAACGCATTTTAATTGGAAACTACATTTTTTCGTTTATATTCGTGTTAATATTGACATCAAAATTCGTGAATTATTACAAATCACGTGGAAAAAGAAGAAAAAGAAAAGGAAGAAAACACGAAATATTGTTAATTAAATAAACATAAAGAATTTTTTTTGGCTCTCTGAAAATTTGTTCTCATCATCAATTCTTGTTTATTCAATATAAACATTTATCATTTCATACACAATAAAGTCCATTGTGTGTCTATACATATCACTCATATATTTGTTTTTTTTTACTACTTCGTTTTTCAGTATTGAAAATAAGAAAAGATCTTCGGTATATTTGTCATCGCATTTACACGCGCGTATTCACGTCCCTTTCTCCTTTTGAATACACAAACACACTCACGCGTATATATTACACAGACATCCATCGGCTGGTATCAGTCTCGCACTCGTTCATGAATATAAAAGAAGCCTTATGTATCATGACATGTCCCTGAACCATATCAGAATCCGTGCGAAAATACGAGACGAATGAAAAAAAAAAAAGAAAAAGATTTTTTTCCCTTCTTCCGAATGAGAATATTTTATTTTCTGAAGTTGGCCTTCAAGTGAAGTTGTCTGTAGACTGGGACTGATCATATGTGATGAATAAGAGAACGATCGTAAGAGGGTCGTGTATTTATATGCACAGAGGAAACTTTTGCATGTAAAATTATTGTGTCTCATATGTAGGGAATAATTTATGATAAGTATTATGATGGGAGTTTTATAGGGATATATCATGATATAAATAATTAATTAACTAGACGAAATTCATCAAAATATTTCTATTATTTTCATTTTGTTCAATTCATTTTTATACATCTTCAATTGTGTCTCAATTATTTGTCTTCTTCAAGAGTAAACTCAAAATAATTTAATTTACCCAAATCAACGAATAAACTGTTCAACATCTTTATTAATATCAAATCCAAAATTACTACAATGAACTATTGTGAAATTTCCAATATAATAAAAGCTCTATATAAAAACCGAACATGAAATGAAAATTCTAAATGCAAAGAGAAAAAAATATTCCTAATATTTTTTAGTCTATAACCAATCCATCGTCCTTCTACTTTTCTCTTTCGTTAATTTTTTGTCATCACCACATTCATATTATGAGAATAAAAATGATTTACGATGGTTAAAATTGACGATGCGTTGTTCGTTCATGTTCACAGCATTCATAAACACACACACATACACACATAAACACATGTACGTATATACATATTTATATACATGAAGACGTACAACAGCCAAGAAAAAATGTGCATAAAGATGAGAATGATCATTGCACCATAATACGCTCGTGTATAAAAAAAACCTACGCTCTCAATCTCCCTGCACCCTATCACATTCGCACTGTGAAAATCATTCAAGTCCCCATATAAATATAAACATGGATATGCATAAAATAAAAAAAAAAAATGAGCGACACATAAATATAACAACTAAAAAAACAAGCTTGGCATTTGCCGCAGGACAAAACTAATTTGTCCCTCAATGAATTAATTCTTTAAAACATTTTATACACGTCTTCATGTATATGCACATTCATGTCAGTTGCTTTTATTACCCAGATGTTTTATGGCCGATAAACCCATCTCCTTACAATCGCTGTCTTGTTTTCTTACTCTTTTCAATTTTTTTTTATTGAGGTGTAACAGAAGAAAGACCGAGAAAAAAAGACAAGCAAAAATGCAATTAAAACTACACAACACATTCGACAAAGCTGTACAGTCATTAAATTATTTCGTTCATAAATACGAATGTGTATTTATGTAAAATTAAAAATAATTTTTTTACCCTTGACCAGAATAACTTTATAACTGAATTATTTATAATATTTTAATCATCCACTCACTGAACAATTAATATTGCAATGAAATTATAATTAAATGAAAATTGAAAATTGAGAAATTAACCAGATTTTAGTCACAATTTTCATATTTATTCATTTTCTCTTTAATATTTTATTAAATATATAGGGTAAATACATATTTTTCATCTCACACGCTACCTTATATGGTTGGTTGCGTCGTTAAATGCAGACATTTTACAGGGAGGCGGTGACTATCATTACCACTAACGACTCGCGTTGTTACGACTATACTTACGCCAGTTGAGTTACTCAGTTTGCACCATTGTCTGCGCCTTCAATGAGTAAGATAGGTACATACGCACACACATTCATACATACACAGTTATTCTGTATAACTTCATTGCCCAGGCGCATGTAGTTATACATTCAATGCAAATTGACAGCTAAATGGAAAGAGACATACACACCTACTTCATCTTTCTTCCTATTTTCTTTCATCTTCAACATTTTCCTTCTTCATTTCTTTTCTCTTCTATTCTCATTTATAAATTAAACTTCATTGTCATGGGGAAAGCTGCGGGGGTTGATGTAAACCCTCAGCCTATTGTCAATTGTTAAATTAAATAGAAACAAAAATTACATAAAAAAAAAAAAAAATACTGAAACGAAATTGAATATAATTCAAATATAAGAATTAATGAAATTTCTCCAATATTTTTTACATCCACAACGAATAAATTATCAAGATGAATATAAATATATATATATGTATTATTCCTCCTCTTTGCTCTCTCATCGTGATAGTTTCCGCTCAACGGGACGGATGCAGCCATGTACCGCACTCATACATTATTGTATTTATGTGTTTATGCTTCTATGTGAATGTGTATGTCACGCATAGCAACATTTTAACTGGCTCGAAGTACCCGTAAATGCGATAGCCGTCAGCCGCAGACAATATATTTATGTATATACATATTATATCTATATGTATATGCATATATATATATATATTTATATACATATACATGTATACAGTCGCGCGTTGGCAGCGGCGAGATAACAGATGCGAGATAGTGTACTTACGTCCGCTAATATCAAGGGGACTCCGTGCTTGATATACAAATGTATTTCTGGTGGAGGTTATTTATGGACCGGCGATAGTGACCGGTCGCAACTCGCATCGCCCATTGCGAACCCGCCCCAAGGAGATCTATGTATCTCTTCATGAACTTTACAAAACAAAAATATCAAAGAAATAAATAAATAAATAAATACGCGAAAGAAAAGGCAAAGAATAAATAGATATTGAATAAGTATCATCCACTATAAAGGAAATTGAAGAGAAAAATATTTTACTTGGACAAATAGAATAATCAAATAACAATACAATTGATAAGACGATTGGTTATTTAACTTTGTCACAATACAAAATGTTTATTGGTAGAAGTGTGAACATTTATTGATGAATGAATCAGAGAAACCAATAAAAAAACAAATGAAATGAATCTACACTTTGATATTTTTTGAATTTAATTATTGAAATAACAATGAAATTGAACACGTAAAAAGTAGTTTATTTTAATTATATTTTCTTTGTAATTTTTTTATTTTTACTTTTTAATATTGTTCATTATTTTTTTTAGGTCATCTAAACGAAGTCCATGCGTATAAACGATACCCATGTCTTTGTAAACGAGCGTATATGTGACATAAATGTATTTGCGAGTGTATGGTGAGACGAGAGGCCATTGGCCTCAACGCAGTGAGCAGCGGTTTAGTTGGCAATGCAATAGTGCAGTGTGCAATCGCTACAAGAGAGCAAGAGAAGTTAGCGTCGCGTCACATATATGTCAACGTACTACATGACAAGGATGAAGTAAAAAAAAAAGTGAAGTAGAAGAAAGCGGGTGGGACCTGAAGAGGAAGGAAAAAGGCGACAAGGAGTAAAATTTGCAAGGGCAGAGTGGCAGGTCGTCGCGTGAACGAGTCTATACAGGCACGTTTGTAAATTATATGTGCACATAAATGAGAATATATGTCTAATGTATATGCACCTAATGTACAAATAGGAGTCTACGTAAAATTGCCCTCGTTGATTATGCTTATATACCGAGTGACGAATTTCAATTGTTAATTTATGCGTCATTTGTTCAATTGATGAAATTCATTTTTTTTCAATCCATTTGATATTGATGATGGTTTAATTAAACGAATTCATGATTACATATTAGATATATATATGGTTATTATTACATTATTGTATTGATGAAGAATATGAGAAAATTTTATGTGTTTTTATTATTAAAAAATGTTGAGAAATATCTCACGTGTTTGTGTTCATAATTATTTTTGTTTCAGATAATAAAATATGATTTAATTTTGAGCATTATAAAAAGTCTGCGGATTATTATTAAGTAAAGTAGAATTAAGAAAGATTGTGCATTAGGAATTTAACGGGATAAAATTAACGATTTTCCTAATGACTTCACTTTGAGTAATAGTTAGGTTATGAAAAAATCAGATGGTGATTGAGATTATTTGAAGTTCAACTTTGAAAAAAGTTCTAATGAATGAGGAAAAACGTGTGACACATGTGTACCACTTAACCGTAATAGCCGAACGGAAAAAAAATTTTTTATTTCGAATTATCATTTTACTCTTTTGTTTTGTCAATTAATATTCTCAATTTCCGTCTGAGTTTTTTTCTTTCCTCGTTTTTTGCGACAAGAATAAAAAAAAAGCGGTTTCATAATGAAATGTCGAATAATTCATGAGAGTAAAACTGTTAATGGTTACACCCTATAGATCTTGGTGCAAAAAAATGTATATTCGCACTAATATATGTAGTGTATGTGTGCGTATGTGAGAACATTCGCAGCAGTCGTCGGCACTCTGTGGAGTATATTCGAGTGCGCGCAGGGGCCTTGAAGTTTAGATTGCGTGTGGGTCACGAAAGTGATGACTGCGCGCACACTGCAGCGGGGGAGTTTGAACGAACAAGAAAGAGAAAATGAGAATTTGTATATGTATATGTGCGAATGTATGAAACAGAATGAGGGAGGAAGGAGAGTAAGAGACGGAGACGGAGAGATTTATTACTTCTGGGGTATAAATGCGCCCAAGGCCATCAAGCAACACACGAGGGGATACAAACGATCATGTTAAAAAAAAAGAAAAAAAAAGATGAATTAAAGAAAGGGAAAAAAACAAAGAAAAAGCACATGGAGGAAATATTCAAGCTAACGCATGTTCAGACGAAACAGAATTAACTTTTTTTTCTTCCCTTCTATTTATGTTTAAATGAAATATTCTCATGATTTTTCGTGATGAAAAGGAGAATTTTTTTTTTCCTTCAACGATATGTTTTTATGTTATTTTTTTCCATGGGGATATTGAATAGATGTTTCATAAAGTGATCAAAGTACATGAGGAGCTTAAAAAGCTCGCAGTGAAGTGGGCCACAGCTCTCAAAATGTCCAATTGAAACCTTTAGAAGTTTCTCCTTCGTTGTTTTCTTTCTTTCCAAATTTATTCTTGCACATTTTGAGGTTACAATTCACGAAATATCTCTGACGTGTTTTTTTTTGTCTTATCTCAATTAAATCTGAATGTTGTGTATGAATATCTTCTTTTGAATAAATTAACGATACAAATATTTGTGAAAGAGAGAAAATAAAAGAATACGAAAGGAACAATTTTTCTATCCTACAAAATAACTTCATACAGAATTTTATTTTTTTCAAAACCCCCAGCAGCTAAATATCTCCTCAATATTTACCTCCCCTCTCCTACCTCACTATCACGTATAATCAAAAAAACTTGTGTGAGAATCTGGAACATCCGTGCAAGAAAATATTCTTCCATCTCTCACATTTATTTATTTTCTTTTCCTGATTTTTTCTGTCTCTCTTTTTGAATTTCCCCATTTCATCGTCTAAATGTGGGAAACGATTGTCGTTATCCCCAAGTTCGAGAATTCGACAAAACATATTTATATACCAACATATAATATATATAAACAATCTACTGCATACAAAACAGAACTACATATTTATTTGATGTTATGGCGGGTGACTTTCTATCCTGTCTGTCTCCCATAGACATACCAGTCAATTATCCAGTTGTACACTGGACATTGACGAGCTGGTATATCGTTTGCAATCTATTAAATACCATCTACATATATCGTATGTTAGTACTGAAATCAGGATAATTGGCCATGATATTCTCTAATGTTAACCATAACTATACACAATGAAAAATAAATAGAATTTAAAATGAATTGAAATGCTTTGGTACAGACGAACGGGGTCACGAAGGTGGTACAGATATAAAATGTATTTCGACGATCACAATGGGTCGCCTCGTTCCCTCGTGACGTTGAAACTCAACATGGAGAGCAAAACGGTTTTCTTCCCACGAAGAAGTGAAAGAACTCTCGTCTGGCTTATATGGTGGCGCGAAAAACTCGTCTGGAAAGACTCGAACTTTGTCGTCAGTACATACAACTCCCTCTTTTCATCCTCGTCACTTTATTCTTACAGTACTTCAGATGATGTCTTACATTTCTTTTACTTTTTCATTTTTATTTTCTTTTTTTTTTTTTCCAAGTTGTGTATTCCTCCTCTTTGTCTTTCTCATGAGTAATCACACACTGTTTATCTTTTTCTTTTGGCCGCACACGTCTTTGGCTTTTATTATTGGCAAAATTTATTCGACGACCTCACAGACCTCTTACAGACTCTCGTCTCTCGCGTGACCCACATGCTGCTGTGCATCTCTCTTTGTACATTTATATATATATATTTATATACGTATATTGACACACTACAATCGCGCGACATCAGATTTTTTTCTGATATTATTCATCTATTATATTTATTTATGTTATAGCTGGATGATTCCACACATGATTTAACCCATAAAGATTGAATAATGATAGAAAAAAAAAATAAATAAATAAAATTTGATGAGTTTATTTCTACATATCAATAATTTATCTTTATTTAATTCATTTTAATCAGTTCCTTTTTTTTTATATTTTTTTCATTGTTTTTTATTTATATTTCTGTCAAGTTAATTTTGTGAGATAATTAATAGTTGATTGTTCCATGTGAATAATTAATGATTCATTGTGTATATAATTAAAATTAATGTTCAACATGTGGAATGAATCTGTATTTGAATGAATATTTATTCATTATATTGTACGGTAAAAAAACAATATAGAAAATGAAATACAAAAGGTATTTTTACAAAGAGACATGGAGATGCATTTGTAATAGTTGTGTTTGTGTATGCACAATATTTAAAGAGTTATGGGCCACACCTCAACGACGTTATTCGAACACGAACTCTCTTCTTCTTGACTTGAAAACATTTTTATGACAGATTTCGTTATTAGAACGACGAATATATCACTGCGTACGTACAGATTTTTATTTTTCATTTCGTCATACGAAGATATACACATATAATATATGTATCGAAATGTAAATACATATGAAACTCCCACTGGTGGTTGAACTATATAACATTCTCATCCATTCTACCTCCTGTCATGACTCCTTCACTCAAGATATACTTCATAAATATAAATCTGAATGCATAATCGATGAAAGCAAATGCCAACGTTCTCAGTGTCTGATGTTGATGGCGACACTGTAATATCATGTCTAATGTATTCATATAAATAAAAATATAAAAATATATATGTTTATGAATAATATTTGTCCATTGAAAATTGACAGGAAATTTATTCATATTTCATTGTTGTGAGAATTATTTTGTAGAGAAATATTTACAATGAACATAAAATAATTATTGAATTTATGAATAATTTAATTTCTGTGTTAAATGTCGTTGATGTAATTAGTTTACTTTGTTGTATTAAAAGCAACAGCTGACATTTTGCACTACATCAATTCAAAAAGTGGCAAGAGATAAGTGAATGTAGTGGAACATGAGGAATAGATGGAGCGTAATAATCTGACACATTGAGTATATACACTTTTACCATTGTGTTCTCTGTTCTGTTCACTCTGTGTGTCTACTTGTGCAAGTTACGTTCCTCTTCTCTTTATATATAATGCCCAGACAGATATTAAAGTTGAAGCGGGAGATGTGAACCACTGGTTATATACCACAAAACCGCAATGGCACTCTCGTAAATGTCACTTTCCTTCATATTCTTCAACTTGAAGCAACGCCAAAAGTTTCATATTCTACATCATCATTATTTTATCGACAATGTAATGCTTTGTGACACTGTGTCACTTGGTCGTCTACGGTGAACAAAATATAAGTATGATTGGACGTGAATGAAGTTGATGTTAATATGATTGTTAATGTTAATTCTTTTGTTTTAGTTAAGAAAGAACAAAAAATTTTACACGCGTAATGTCTTTAAACTTTTGAGGAATTTTCATTTGTAATTTTCGATGTTTGAACAATTCTATCGAGAATGGGGATGAAAAGGAGATGTGAAAATGTTCATTACAGTTCAAAATTTTGATTTTTATAAATTCCAAAGTATAATCGATGAGAGAATTGAAATGATAGAAAGAAATGAGAAAGAAATTATTGAATATAAATTAGAATAATGTCAGAATCAACTTTGTAGATTTGTGATACTTTATCCATCATTGAAAAGATATATTCTGCCTTTATTAAATTTTATCGAACTTCAAAATGAATTTATTAGTTGTATTTGATAATAAAAAGTTCGATTCGAATAATCATAAACGTACTCTTCAAACAATTATGAATTTTAATTGGTTCGACATTAAGATTAATGTCTAAATTGGCTTGGACTTTTTGGTTTCTCATCATATGAACAGAATTTATAATTTTAACAAAAAAAGAAATTGAATTGAACAAAAAGCAAATGTAGCAGCTTGAGTAAATATATAACACTTGTCAATATTGGAATGATCAACCTGATAATGGCTAGAAGCCTCCAGAATTATAATTATGCAAGTATAAATTATAAAATGTCAGTGCTTAATGATTTTGAATTTTAATTGATTTCAAATTGTAGATAAATGTTTGACCACTCCCATTCAAATTATACTCACACCTTCCACACTTGTTCAATTTAAAGTTCTAGACAGAATTCTGAGAATCAAATTTCACACGAAAACCAAATTGAGAAAACAGAATAATGAGAAAGTTCCACAAAAAGGCCAATTTTAAATTCTGCATCATCAATTTATCTATAATAAAACTTATCCAATCACGAGAAAAAAACTAATTGGTCGCAAGTGAAGTAAATGTTGAATCAGGTGAATTCATTGAATATTAAATTGATCAATGCCAAAATCCGGAATGTGTAATGGAGGAAATTCACTGAAACTAAAAAAACTTTGATATAATTCGGTTTTCGTTTCTCGATTACTGGAACATAATTCCCTTCTTCTTGTCGTCGTTGTCGTCATCCGAACGCGATAATGGGGATAAAGTCCGGACACCCCTCACTTCTTCACTCTATATATCCTTATCCCTTAACGCCCGGTTACTCCAACTAACGACATTCAAATTCTATTAAGCGCTCATGAACATTCACTCATCGTTTTTACCCTCTATCTTCATACACCTTTAACTAACATTTACTATTCAAATTCACATTGGTAAAGTTACAGATACAAAAATCCAAATAAATTGATGTTATACAACCTGATAATAGTTAATATCATCGATAAACTTTTCCTCAGTCTCATGAGAAAACATCCCTTTAGACAATACTTAATGAATTTACAATCATCAATAAGTGAGTTGTATATTGTTGGGTGGATCAGTGAATTATGAAATCATATCCTCCCGTTTAAATTCTATTTTTCAATATGTTTTTCCGAAAAATACGAGAATACTACTCGGCCTAATGAGACGAAAATTTAATCAGCACTAAATTGCATCAAGCCCTATCAATGACGTAATCGATCATTCAAATTGCGTCATTAGTTCACAATCGTACGACATAAAACGACACACACACATAGACAAACTATAAACTAAAATTAAACGGAATATGCTGGGGGGACCTTGCAACGTCGTGATCTATCAAAAAATCGCTTTTCGATTTTCGGGGTCATTACAATAACTTCCCGTATCGGGAAGTTAAAAATCGCCCCTTTTTTATTGACGTTATATTGCAGAGAATTTATAGAATTAATGCAAGCACATGGAATTTTTCAGAAAAAACATCAAATTGAAAGTGAATCTATTGCATGAAAATAAAGACTTGAACATTGTTCTCTTTACACATGTTCGAAATTACATCTTTTCAATATTTCCAATATAAATTTTCTGACAAAGTTTGTCAAGTGAAACAGAGTAGTGAATATTTGATAAATATATGCAATCAGGAATTATTTTTCCACCAGGTAATGTTGAAGCTTCGAGTACAAAATCTTATGAAGTTATTTGAAAATAATAAAAATCAATTTTAATGTGATTCCATTGCTGTATGTTTTAAATTAAATTGAAAAAAAAAGAGCCATAAGAACAATCAAAATCAATCATGTAGTTTCTCTACCAGATAGTTTAATGAATAAATAGAGAGTACAAGTCAAATACAAATGACAGGGATTTTAGTTTCAATCGTCTCTTGGGCTTAAGTATATGACAGTGTTTCTCTTCACAAAGTAATTCCTATGTTCCAACATTTCAGTGATTGCAGAGTATACGAGGATAGTCATCGCGAGTCATTGCTATCCCCATAATAAGAATATCTAATCATTAAATTACAAATCACCACAATTATAAAACGAATAATTAACGGTGTATTCATATAAAATTCTGATTTACTCCATCGTCTTTTTTGTTCTCGTTTGAACTATTTTTTTTTCATAATCAATATTCACCACAAAAAAAAGATGCAATTGACTTTATCATTCTTTCAAAGTGTATATTTTTCTTCCTTCTCAATTCCAATGTGAACATTATAATTAATTCATCATCAAAGTCGCTAATGCAAAATAAAACCAAACTCAAAATTCCAAAAACAAGAAACAATTTTTCATATCTCCAAATATTTCCATCAATTTTTGATTCATTATTTTTAATTGCTCCTTCCAATAACAGTTTTAGGAAAAACAAATTAATATTTGCAATAAAAATATTAATTACTTCTAGATCTAACTACTCATCGAATCGTTCCAATCTTCACTAATGATATCACAACACAAGTGGATGAAAATATCCAGCTTAACATCATCGAAATAATTGAACAAGAAAATAATAACCAATACACAAATAGTGTCACAACATCTGCAACACTTTGCTGCAAATGATTAATAGTCTAATCTACTACTACCACTGCTACTAAAACGACCCAATTTTCTCCATTCAACTGTACAAAATAAATGAAAATAATTCCACATCATTGATTCAGACCCCATCAATAAAATCCTCATGTCATTCACTCTCAAAATACCTTACTTGATATATACTGACTGGGCGTTACGTTCAGTTATGGCATCTTTCATCCAACTCAATATAGGTGTCTTCCATTCACCCTGAAACCCTTTCGTACCTCCCAAAAAAAAAAAAAAAAAAAATCCACCCCCCCGCATTTTTTTTTCACTCCCTCAACCCTCACTTATACCCCCCTTTCGTCCATTCTATGCTCTGGCAAGCCCCATCGACCGTTGGAACCTTCTAATTTACATATAAATATCCAACCCCGTTATGGTGAATGAGGGACCCATAACAGCGTAGTACACTCAATATAACGCACGACCTAAACATCAAAATTTGTGAGAGCGTCCTCTGTCGTTGGCAGAATGATGTGAAAAAGCGTCATTCACATAAATATACAAATATAAATATATACACAAGGGTGATTTTATTATATCATTCTATTTTTTTTTTAAACTTTTCAAAACCTTCAAGAGTTTATAATATATTTAAATTCACCATTTTCATATAAAATATTCCTCACAAACGAAAAAAAAAAACACATTCAGCTAATTCACACTCACACACACACATGCGCTCGCATTTAACGATTTATTTTTACCTCACAATATCAAAATTATCAAATATGATTAATGATAATTAGAAGCCCCCAAGGAATTTAATTATGCATACATAATTCAAAGAAAAAAAATAGGCTACAATTATTATCGATCTTACATTGTAATTGATACTGAAGTTAAATGAATTTTTTTTTCCGTTTTTTCTTTCTATCTCTCTCTCTCTCTCTCTCTCTTTCACCACAGCCTTTCCCGCTCACTCTAATTATACAGCCTCGGGGACAAATACTCGCAACGATGTGATGGTCTTCACCGGCGTTGACTTACATAAGCGACCGCGAGAGCTGACTCGCAACTTTGTCTGCCTTGAAAGCGGTCGTTGCCGCTCCAACCTCTTTCTATCTTTACTTCTACCACCGTCTCTCTATGAACAAACTCATAAATATGAGAATCTATCCGTCTTTCTCTCTCTTTCTCCCTCTCTCTCTCTCTCTCCTCCTCTTTATCTTTTCATCCATCTCTAACGATTAAAATTACATATGCATCACACACCTTCCTTGTCTGTGGTGATTCCATCAAAAGTGTCATGAAAATTCGTCAATTTTTTCCTCTTACCTGTAACATAAAAAATAAAAAAAACATCAATTAATTATTGTAATCAATTTTATCCATAAATTGGTAATAATTAAATTGTGATTGAGTCAACGTTTTTGTGCGACATAAAAAATAGCAACAGAATTAATGGCAATAACGGGTATGCAATAAATATTTGAATATTTGTGTGACTGTCACTATAGGAATGCGCACAGTTAACACTGTATGTTGCTGCTATCTCGACAAACTATTTAGAAAAAAAAAAGAAGCGAAAGAACTTAAATAGAGAAAAAAAAAACCAAGTACGATAGGAAAACATACATCGTGCTTTATCTTCAATACTTAGAAGACTTTCGTATGTCATTACAAATCGCTACAGAGACATTGCGTAACATTTCCATATCATTAAATTCCTAAACTGTAAATACTAGGAAAAAAAAATGAGTAAGAATTTTTTCCTCATTTAATTTTGATCACAATAAAAAAGAAGTCGATGAAATCGGCAAATTTCTTAGTCATCCAATATTGAACATTTCTTTTCTCTCCATTCCTTTTCAGTTCTTTTCTTCAATTTTTTTCTTTTTTTATTCTCTTCCATAAATTTTATATTAATCTTTGAAACGTAAATTCATATAAATTCATCTCAGTGCACAAATAGACGCACACTCCGTATGCTCTCCAACGGGAGCAATAATGGAAATCTACTCTCAGTGACACGATGCGCGAGAATGCGATCAGGGATGACGTTCCATGAGAATGAACGAGAAGAAAAAAAAATTGAAGAGCACACGTTGTATATAGAAACGTGGAAGGAAGCCAAAGAGGTACAAGGCACATTCACACACAAACATATATATATATATATATCTTCACATACTTATATAAAAGGGAGGAGAGCAGAACCGGCTGTAATGCGACAACGATGTCGCAGTAAACAGGCACATGCACGCACTTAACCGGCATTCGCCAAACCAGTATGTCTCATTTATTTATTTCAATCTTTTTTTTTTTTTTTTTTTTTTTTTTTTCTTTATTTTTTTTCTTTTCTAGACAAAAAAAAAAGAAAAAGAATTTAAAAAAACCAGAGGATGATTAAAAAAAATTGGGAACTAGAAATAACCATGACAGTGCAACGAACTCAATTCTTTCAAATCATAATTTACAGATAAAATAATTTATGAATACAAAATCAATATACATATTTATCAATGATGTGTAAAACTTTATCATAATATAATAAAAATATCACCAAACCATTTAATAAACATGCGAAAAAGCTAAAAAGTCTTTCAAGCATAAAGACAACGATAAGCTGATCCTCAAAACTCCCATAGGCATTCATGCGTTTAGAGGAAAAAGTTAACGGTCGATCGAGCACGCACAGGATTCATCTATAAAAATGACAAAAGGGGGTTGCACGAACAGTCGAATTATATTGAATGTGTATCTGTATATCGTATACGTTTCTTTTATTCGTCAAGTCAGGCATTTAGAGATAACATTCACTGGAATAAAAAATTTATAAAAGGAAACTGGATCATGTAGCAGTAGCACATGGTGGAAAAATGAGAATATAAAAAAAAAATGAGAAAAATACAAGATACACTTTAGTCTTCTTCTACTTGTGATGCAGGTGACAGTTGTTCCCAATTTTTTTTATCCACTCTTTCTTTTGCTGTTTTTATTCTTTTCTTCTCTCTTCTCGTCCCCCCTTCTTTTATCGTTTCCTCTCTGAAACTAGTGTGCACGACTGGGTCGCATCACAAAGTTCTGTATCTTTTATAGACACTTTTGAATATCGAAGTTTTTATATTTATGAGGTCTTTCATTTCTCGTTGGTGCTTTGTATAAATTATTTTTTGTTTCGTTGGTTTCATTATTTATATAGCTCAATAGACGACGAATTTTCCAATAGTAAAGAGAAAATATCAAAAATTGTTTAATATGCAGTAGAAAAATATCAAAAGAATGAAAGCTGATGAGTAATGACTAATTCTGAATATTTATTTAATTAATTAATCAATTAATAGCTTTGAATCATAGAATTATTCTTTCTCGATGCATGGAAATAATACTTGATATGATCCTTTTCAATAAATCCATCATGCAAACCATTTCACATAACAGTTGTAATATTGTATAACAGCTCAATCTCAATATCAGCAAATCTTTTCAGATTATTGATCATTGAAACGAAGCAGACCGTTAACGAGATGACACAAGAAATAAAATCACCATTGTATTTTTGTCCGATTATAATGACAATTTTGTTGAGTGAAATGTTAATGGTGAATGGAAATCTATAACATAACGTTCGATTTAACACATGGTCGATACACTGGGTGTGTAGCTTATGGTGCAACAGTTGACAATGAGTTGATAGACTAAACGATCACCACCGAGAAGTCGTTATAAGTGCATGTGAGTATGTTAGAATGAACACAAAGGGCTTTGATGAAAAAGGGAAAAAGAACTAGCGAGTTCTGTAGCGTTCCTTGTCCATGTGTGTTAGATTGCACCAGTTCGCACGGTTGGAAACTTAACAAAGAAACATCCATTCACCCCTCGTCATGGTTTTAGGACGTTCACACATACAAACGAGGGTGAATGCATATGCACATGTACACATCAATGACACCAAATGGCGCCAACCATTGACACGCGTGTCAATCGATTTTATTATACAATCACCAAATGGTTTTTCGGTATTTCTCTTCCTCTCCCTATAGTTTTTTCCCTTTCTTTTCATTCGCATTTTATTCACATTTCCCTTCTTCACTCTCATATGTTATTATTTTTCAACGCTCTCGATTTTCCTTGTCACAAATAATGTACAATACACTTTGAAATTTAAAATGGTTGAACTACTGGATTATTAACCGGCTCACAAACTCATTTATCAAATAGTTTATATGTATATATTGGTTGTATTGTTGAACAGGGAGATAAATTTAGGGGTGAGTTCACGCCCCGGATTCTGATCGATTTTCAATCGTTTTCAAAATTCGTTTTACATGGGCGATTAAATGTATAAGTTTTTTGATGATGGATGTTTTATTTTTATTTGAAGATTTGTCAATATTTGTCAATTTATTTTTCTTTTTCTTAAATCAAAGTTCATGATCTGTTTTTATTCATGAATTTTGTTATCAACTCAAAAAAATGACTCGACGAATTTGTTTTAATATTGATTTTACGTAAATATTGAGCCATAATGTTATTATTCTTGTGCTTTTCCCTTAATTATATTCAACATTTAAATTTTGTTGATTTAGAAATTTCTCACTAATTGTAAATGTTTAATTCGATAAACCGAATCGAAACTCGAGAAATATAAAAATGAATCCAAGGTAAAAAATAGAAGGTTCAGATAAATCTACAACTGATGAATTCGTTCATAATCGTTCGGAAAACTTTTTATAACTGATTATTCTTTTTTTTTTTTGCTTGTTTATCCCCGATACGATTCATTATTATTCAGTGATTTTTTCCTCACATGAGAATACGTAAGTCAAAGCATTAATTTTCGATTGTTTAGAAATTTATTTCATCTATGAATTATTCAGTATTTTTTGTTCTGTTATACCTGAAGTATTCAAGTTTCATTCAATCCTTTTCTTCAGTTAATCGTTGATGCATAATTCAAATCAAGCAATTGTGAATCATTTATCATTCTGTTCTACATAAACAATTGAATATAAATAAGAGTTAATCGATCATGTAATTATTTATCTTCATAGAAAGATTATTTCATAAGTACAAATGAATTTAATTTTCGTTTTTTCTTCATCTTATGTTCCATTCTAATTCACACATTTATATTTTTTCATCCAATCGTTTATGAATATAAAATTAAAAACTTTCAATCTATAAATCATCTATGAAAAATTAGTTTGACACAAAGAGAATGGAAAAAAAAAACAATTGCTTCATTGATGATAAATTATCAATTTATATCCAAAAACTTTCTACAACTGTCAATTAATTTTTCCATCATCCTATTCTTCCTCCATACTCCATATTTTATTCTTGTTCATTCCCCAATTTTTTTTTTTTTTTCCAACCCAACTGAGAATATATAATTCGACGCATCCGTGTGCGATGTTCAGTGACGTTTCACTTTCCACAAGACTTGATTTGTTCCCTCTAATCAGAATCCCAGAGGCTTCGAGAGGGTAAAAAGAGGAAACAGCAATTTCGAATAGAGGGAATATATCTGTACATCCACACACTTTCACCAACGCTTTTCCTCATCTATCCCGGTATACCTATATCAACGGTCGTCCGACACACCCTCCAACATTCGCTGAATCTCCTCTCTTCTCGTTTCCGGTTGAACGTGCATTCTTTGCGCAAGAATGAGAGAAGGAAAAAAAGAAAAAAGATATGAAAGCAACCGAATTTGATGCTCTCAAAAAATTTTTTTTTTGCAAAGAAGATCGGTACGGGCCCGGAAACGAAACGAGAAATATAAGAAGGTGGAATTTATACGATATAAGTTCAATATATATATATATATATATATAGACAGAGATGATACAGAGTAGGTATATGAAAAAGGCGTTCACCTTTGGTGAGCAGCTGCTACGAATCTCAAACGAGAGTGTAAAGCTTTTCTTCTATTTTTTTTCCCTCCTTTTCCTTTTCTTTTCTTTAAATTTTTCTCCTCTTTTTTCTTATCCCTTTTTTCCTCCTCTTCATTCTCTGCCCTCGGGGTTGTGAGAGTGAAGATAGCCAGATTCGCATTCGAAATATATTGTAGTAACTCTTGTTTACACCCCCTCAACCCTGCCACCGCTCTCACAAACTTTCTCTTTCTCTTGGTTGTGAGTATTATTTCCACGCATCTTTATCACGCGCGCACTGGCTATTCATCGCTGGTGAACGCATATATATATATATATATTTTGTCGTTGGCAAAGTCCCTTCTCTGATTAAACTTCGCTCCCCTCAGGCATAGCGAGAGTTAACTTTTGCAAAGTATATTGGTATGAGAGAGGTAAAAGAGAGAAATAGAAAGAGAGAGAAAGTGAGTTACTAAGAGAGTTTTCACGGTGGTGACGAGGATAACGCAAGCGTAAAGCGAGAAATCGCCGGAACAGAGTTGAAAACGAATCCGCGACGCGCAAATGTGCGGTCTCGCCTACGTCTTTGTCTGTCTGTCTATATGTAAATATATATATATATATATAACTTTTTTCCTTTTACCTCCCTCATAAGATTTTCTCATGAACGCAATGCATTAGTTATGGAACAAGGGATGAAGGAAGTAGAATTTCAAACGGAAATTACGAAGCCTCAACGAATGATCTGATATGAAGGAAATTTAATAGCTGTCACGTTATGAAAAGTTGTATTAAAATTTTGAGGAAGAATCTGAATTCGTACCTACAGCGAGGAATTAATTGTGATTTTAATCATTATTTTCTGGATGTTTAGGGGATCGGTAAAACAATACTCATTCAGTGAGGGAGAGACTGTGATTAAATTTTTGACATGTTAAAAATTGAAGTATTCATTTTAAATCTCAATTTTTACAGTTACAACACTTCATATAATAATTATTTTGAGTAATTAATTAATTAACGCATTGCATTATGAGATATTGTTTGGCTTTTAATATTTTATTATTAATTATTTAGTTGAGCTTATGAAAGAAACATAATTTATAATATTCCATTTTATAACAGTTCTTTGAACAAAAAGACAAAGCATAAAGTCGAAATATATTTCAGTGGAATTTCATACACTGTAAGACAAAAGAGATGTTGGAAGTAAAAAAAAATTGTCGTTTCTATTAGAATGTAAGAATAGAATATTTATTATAATTAATAAAAATATGACAATTATTTATTATTGTTTTAATTCTAATAGGAAATTCTATTGGACAAATACGAATATGCAAAAAATGTTTCTTATTTTATGTTTTGGCCGAACGAAGGGATGAACTAAAATACGGTGAAATTCCATAGAATATTCAAGAAAATCATAACATTATTGACGAGACTTGAGAAATATTTCTCCTACTATACCCACCAACCACTGTGCACTCCTCAGAATGTCTGAATGCGTCTGCATAACCTGAATGACAAAACAGTGAAACCGAAATATTCATCAGGTTTAATACCAAGATGATATGAATTTTTTATATTCGATACAGTGGGGTTTTTATTCGAAATTTTTCTAGAACTAGCATTGAAAAAAAAAAAACATTGTCTCGAGCACTGATTAAAAAAACATTTACTATAAAATTAAAAATATTTATCACAATTTTCTAATTGTTAAATGAGTATGACCATTAGTTATATCATAGTGTAAAAATTATTGTCTCAAAAATAATGAAACCGATTAAAAAATCTGATAATTTAAATTGCTATTATGATCATTCAACAGATAAACAAAAAAAAATTTCAATTCAGTCTCAATGTCGTGAAATATTGTCCTAATTTAAAACTAAAAGTTTTTTTTTTCTATCCCATCAAAAGTGTAGAAACAAACTTTTGAATTAAATTTTGTTTTTTATTTTATTTACCTTCTATTTTATTTTTTTTTTCCTTTCAATTCATGTTTTCGTCTTATTCTTTTTTCAACCACACTTTGACATTGTGCGACACGTGAGTTGCCGCAGGGAAAAAAATCCGTTACAGAGAAGTATCAGCAATGTCTGCTTGTGAGAATAACATTTTACTCGCCTCCAGGCATTTATTATTATTATTTTTTTGTTTCTTTCTTCATACCCCTATAGTTCTATATTTCTCCTCATTCTCGTTGACGAGACACGTGCGCGCGCGTCACTCGAGCGAAAATCACGATCAGAGAAAAGTATTTTCCATCGCCACCAGACGATGACAAGACTTCTCTACTTCTTTTTTTTCTCCTTCCGCTTCTTCTATGATTTCTTTTTTCCACTGTCGTTTTCGCCTGTCGCGTCTGAATTCTCAACGTTTCCCACTTCATTACCACACAACGAATCTCATCTTTCATATAAATAATTCCCATATTCATACAGACGGACGTCATGAAAAAGGAAAACGATTATTCCTGCATATAAAAATGTTGATGAGTTTAAAAGTTCAAGAATAATCTACGAAAGACTTTACTCGTTTTTCTTTCTCGGAAATTCTACTTTAGACTTCCGTTTTTTTTAACTCGAGTATATCTGTGAACGTCTCGTATGCAATCATCATGTCGCTCGTCATTACTCTACGTCATGGTGATGGTGCATCATTGTCGAGTGAACGTATCCATCAGACAGCAGAATATATGTAGAAACAAAGAGATGAAGAAGAAAAAAAAAAAGAAACGCAGTGGATTTATTCTGATAAAGAGTGAAAAGAACGAGCGTGCTTTTATTTCAGTGACGTTTTCACTCTCGTTGAAAGATACATGTCGACGAGGGATTTGTCGAAGGTGTGTCGTTATCGATTCTGTCTAGAGAGTGATCCATATTGTTATAAGGAAATGGGGAGAATAAAATGAAACATTGCGCGTAAAGTGAAATAAAAAAAAGAGATGATTAATGGTTTGATTAATTTTTCTTTCTGTTCTGTTGTTGAAATTGAATTAGGAATAAGTTTTTTTCTCTTATTTCTTTAAATGAAAAATGGAAACACATGAATAACAAAAGAACAGCATGATGAGAATTTATAATGTATAGCAGATTAAGTAAATGAAGAGTGAAACTGGAGGGATGAAAACTTTGCTATCAAGCACACATGCTCACAAGGTTTTTCACGTTTTGTTTTTCATTCATTGTTCTATGAGTCTTTGAATGATAAAATGTGTAAAAATGCTCAAGAACATTTGTGGTGAACTGGCTGAAATTAATGAAATCTCAAAAACACAATGAAAAATTATGAGGATGTTTTTTTTTTCGTACATCTTTTTAAGTAGCTGACTAAATATTTTGAAAATTGAGGTATCGATTCAATCTAAATGAATTTCATTCGTTTTAAAGGTGAATTTTCTATAGCCTGAACTAAAATCTCTGCAATATTTGGAGAAAGAATTCGTCTCTTTACTTATAATTTACGTGATCAAATATACAATCGCGATTTACCATTGTCCACCCCAAACTTTTTTGTATTTTCAGTTTTTTTGTAATCCTACAACTGAAGAAAATTACAATCATACCGAACAAATTCGCTAAGCCGTGATGAAGTCGATAAATTTCATCAACACTGAACAAATACTGAATAAATCCTTCATGCGAATGAATTTCACGATGCTAAAAAAAAAACTTCTTTTCAGTAAAACCAATGAAAAGGTAACACAACTCATAACAAACAGGGGACTGAAAATAAACAAATAAATCAATGTATCAATCAGCATAAATCCTATTGAAAATTCGGGATCCAACTAAGCAAATACTGCTCAAAAAGAAGAAAAGAAAATCACACCATAAAACGTAAAAAGTTCTCTATTAATCGGATAGTCGTATTGCACATAATTCCGTCAACATTTTTCTCCACTCTTTGTCTGTGCCTTTTCTCTTTCACCAAGTTATTATTTTTTTTTCATTTGTTTTTCCTCTCATTCTTCTGAAACATTATGAAACTTTCATCCGATCACATTTCTACAAACGGGCCGACATTGTCGGGAGTTTGATACTTTGGGGGCACAGAGGGGAACGAATTTTTTTTTCTTTTCTTGTGTCCCGTTTGGAGTTTTTCGAGATAAGAGGGCACGAGCCATCAACCCCTCATTGTGTATATATAGGGAGGGTGGATTATGACCGATGAAATAGTCAGCGTATTAAGACCAATCCCACTCTCTTTCAGCGCCAATCCCCATTCCAGAAGCACCTGGCACTCGTAGTCAAGACTATAACCCTCATCTCTTATATATCTGTGTCTATATGGTAGTCACAAGCACATGAGAAGGATGAAAAAAGAATTTTGGGGTGGACGCGAGACAAAGAAATGCCAAGGAAAGAAAGGAATCTCCGCGCGTGGCCTCTCGACACGTCTTGCCCGTTCATACATTTTTCTTTTTTCTTTCTTGTCTCTTCTGTTTTTATATTTCCCCCTTCAACCGTAGAGTTTCCTTTATCCCGTCGTCATACGATTGATTGCTATATATATACATTGTGAAAGTTTGACCAACGGATCATACAGGTACGTTACGGATAAGAATAATGCATTGTATGTGTTAGCAAGGGAAAATGACTAACGGATATTCCCAACAAACAAATCGCACGTGAAAGCAATATTTTTTTATGTTCACTTCGCATCGTTCTTTGTTCAATATTTTTTTCCCCTTCTTCTCCAATTGAATAAAATCATAGATATGATGAATTTGTAGATGAATCGGATGAACGATTCGATACAGTCACTTTTGTTCAGAAGAAAATAATACAAATCGGCTTAATAATCATTTCGAAATTCAACAAAAGAATAAACAACCATCTCCAAACATTCGTATCAAATATTACAAATTATCAACTCACCCTTTCTATCTTTTCAACGTTTGGATATAATAATTAATCAAGTCAATTTCCGAGTATCCAGAATGTTGAAAAAAAATTAATGAATAAAATGAGACATATGTGTTTTTACAGCAACATTGTATAACGTAATAAATACACGTTGAGACCTGCATACTCCTGTGGCTTCTCATTTTCATCGGCCGCGACGGTAACATGAGAGCACCGCACAGTTTCAAACGTGTTCATGTACATATATGTACAGAGTCAATGCCCCGACTTATAACATACATAAACATATATATATATATTTTCCTCACGACCCCGTTACACATTCGATTTGACCAACATAAACTCGTATACATTTACCCAGACGGACGTGGATCGACGCAATCTTGTCTACGCGAAAATGGAATTGAAAAAAGAACAAAAAAAAAGGTAAGAATAAAATAAAAAAGTGCGTAAGGCCGCCAGTATATTCAACTTTGAGTATTTTTCTTTCATTAAATGAAAGAAACAACAACAACAATAATAATAACAATAATAATGAAGGAAAACACTCGACTTAATTAATTACATTGCGTAACTGTTACTCGTCCGCAAATGCGTGTCGTTGAATTTATATTATTACCATTGCGGTCTCGTGTACGACCATTGACTTGAATTAATTGACAAATATAATATGTTCAACATTATATGTGTATGCATTTATATATTGTTAAAGAAGAAACGATTATTGGAATGAGGTTGCGTGTAATTTTATTTGTTCATGCGAATGTGTTGTCATATTTATTTTACTTTAATATAATAAACAAAGAAAAAGTAAAAATAAATATTCTTTTTATTTCTTTTTATTTTCTTAATGTACCAACAATTCTATCAATAAAATCCACAGTGCCACCAGTCATAGGCTAATAACAAATTTTTAGATAACAAAAAAAAAGGGCTAATCGCGTGAGTCTGCATTATATAAAAAAGAATGAAGAGAAAAAAAAAGGCAAAGAGAGTGGAATGAAAGTAGCTGGAGAATTTTTTTTTTATATCGAAGGGGGAAATACGGCGCGTGGCCCATTGTCAAGTTTGACAGACAGCAGTGGGGTTGGCAGAGGGAGGGAGCGAATTCAGCAGCTGCCTTGCAAGTGAGGAAAAACAAAGTGCGTAATCCTAATACCTCTTGGGAATATGCCCGAAGCTTTTTTTTTTTCTTCTTTGTATGTACCTATATACTGTGGATAAAGTTATATATACATGCATTAACTGACAAATGTTTCCTCTCTATCCTCCTTTTATTTTTCTCCCTCACGCACGCAGTACATATTTTACTATCAAACCCAATTACAAAATTCTGAATGGGAGTTTCGCAATAAGCCGGTCTTTACATGTAAAAGTAGTAATCGGATAAAAGATTGGGATATATTTCTATTTCTAATACTGTCTTCTCATTATGAAGACAGAAAATAAAATTAATAGTAATTATAATGAATGACTTGAAAAATTCTGATTGATAAATAATTTCAATTTCCAATTGGTTTAGATATGTCATTGCATCAAAGATGTGTATAAAATCGGCGGTAAAACATTGGAAAGTAAATTTAGTTTAGAACAAACAATTTCATCATCAACAATACGTTCAAATGTATAGTCGTTTGATGATGAAAACAAAAAAAAGAAATAAAAAAAATGTTCGACCTGTCGGCTTTTTCCAATTAATTATTTTCATACTAAACAAGAAATTAAAAACAAATTCTCACTCTTAATATTTTGACAAGCCACATCATTCATTAATCACGAACAAAAAAGTCGAAAAAATTCATAATTCATCACCTGAAATTCCTTATAGAAAAAATATGATAAATAATTATGAAATACAATTCTGGAAAACTGGACTGACCTCTCTATAACTTTTCAACATAAAAAAGATGAAGTAAAAGTATTATATATTCGCGAATCGATCCCATTACTAAATTGATCCCAGAAAAAAAAATCTAATATCAAGACGAACAAAACACAAAACACGTGATAAAATAAAATCACTTGACTTGACCCATCGACAATTTCCTGAGTCATAGAGAATCCTTCCGAGGCCAACACAAAAAAAAAATCTGCCGGTGAATCAACAAAGGAATTGAGAGACCACAACAAAAGCACACACAATAAATGTGAATGTGTGACCACATACAGAAACGAAACAGATGAATTATTATTATTTCGCTCTCTCTTTCTTCTCATGATGTTCGTCACTCTATTTTGGGTTTTCCCTGTTGGCCGAATAGCATCGACAGAATCGAGTCACATTCGTAAGCAATCAGGCAACAGTTTCCTCGCCTTTGTCCCCTCACTCTTGTGCATGTCCTGTGTCCCCAGAGGGACACACACACACACATATATACAAATATATAAATATGTATATATATATGGATATATATAATAATAATATATCTCTACATACAACCCTCTTGATCGTCAAATCAAAATCATCGAGTAGCATTAGCAGCTGTCGAACTTGATCTGGATCATTACTTTTGTGTCCTCTTAACGTTAGTACAAAGAAAAAAAATAGCGGCCTACAACGAACTTTTTTTTTTTTCTTCCTTCTCAATCCCCATTTCTTTATCTGCCTCCTTTGATGACAATGTGTATGTGGGGTTTACGCCCGTTCGCTTAACTTTCGAGGGAGAGTTAGATGGAAATCGAGTGGCTCGCGACCAGGTGATTGAATGGAAACTTTGATGGAATTCGTTGTTGAGTTGAACATTTTCGAAAGGTATATTTATATATATGAACAATCAACTGGTGCTGTTCTTTGTCATTGTCAAGGTCTTTGTCTACAAAAAATTAACCGAATTTCCTGACGACATTCAAAGAATAAAAATAAATGGATTGATCAGATATGGTTGGAATAAACGAATTAAATTAATAGAAAAGTTTGATCTTCATGCGATCGTTAATCATGAAAAATTTATTTCAAAATTTCAATCGATTATTTCAAGACTTCAACGAATGAGATTAAAGAATTATTGTTCATTCTTCACAACACGTAACATTATTTTTCATTAACAAATGCATTGTACATACAATTGAATACAAAAAAGTTTTGAAATAAAATTCTTTCACCAAAATTTTCGAATTATTCCCAATTGGTACGAAAAAATTATAAGAAACGAAAACACTATCAGATAAATATTTCTAAATAAGAATTGAAAAAATAATTCAAAAAAATCCATCAATGTCACCAGGGTGACCTCAGAATTGAACACAAACCTCATGTTGACAACACAGACAATTTTGTTTAATCTGCTAACATAAACTAGAAATAGAATACCCAAATAATCATCTGTTTGCATAGGCCTGTTGATCCAACACAAGTGTTGAAAGTCTATTTTCAATAATATTATGCAGACATTGTGTTTTTCATGTATTTTCTATTTATATTTCATTTATAACTATCCTTTCTCCCTTCAATTATGTCAACAACGATTTATTTGTATAAGGGTCAAATTTGTAGCGCCCTCCTGTCGCAACTATGACACATAAACTAACTCACTATTGATTATTATTCTTCTACCAGTGACATATAAATACTTCACTATAGCTGTCACATGCCACAAGGTTAAATTCTCCAAGCAAATCATGCACTTATAATAATTTTATTTCATTTCTACAATCTCATTCACATAACAGACAATTCAAATAAATATAACTTTGTCATATTAAATATGTTATTGTCGAACTTCTATGAATAAAATTATTGTTATTGGTTGAACAACAATAAATAAAAATGAATAAGTATATTCATGAATAATTCATTTAATTGCAGGCGCAAATAATAGAAAAATATTAGTCATATTGCGATTATCCAAATATAATCGCGCGACAAACTCATATGTACAAGAACGGAAATTTGAGGACGTTAGAAGGACGCAGTAATGAAGATGATAAACAAGGCAACAGAAAAAAAAGAAAGAAAAAAAAAAGATAAAATGAATAAGAAGGGAAAAGAAAAAAAGATTAAACGCATACATTTGAATAAATTTATGATCACTCTGACGAATTCATTGCGCAATGTTATACATAAAACCGTTTCAGATCTACTCAACTCTTCTCTTTTCTATTTTTTTCTCGCTCACTCTTCTTTCTCTTTTCCACTACTCATTTCACCCGTTCACTCTTCATACCTCATACAAAACGACAAACAACTTATATAATAAGATATATTTATCAAGTGAGAAATGTGTGTATGTGTATTTGCTCGCACACATTTAAACATTTTATAAACTGTCAATTGTATATCTATATATATGAAAAAGAAGTGACGTGTTAGATACAAAAAGATGAAATAAGTGTTGGTAGAGACTATAGTGCGTGTGCGGATGATATTTTTGTATGTAAAATTAGCACATTAAATTAAATTTAACATTTTCATTCATTTATTATTTTATGCAGGAATATCTCAAGGGATTAATTCAAGGATAAAAATGGATAAATTATTTATATGGAATAATTCAATTGTTTGACATTATTTTCTGAACAATTCATTGTTGTTCTCATTCACGTAAATATTTATGTAGAATAATGTTGAATTTTCAATCATGAAGTAAAGGTTGAACAGTAAGTAAAGGTTGAGCAAGCATAATAATCCGTGATATTCTACTACTTTATCTGTTATTGAAAATCTATTCTATTGTTTCCTGTATAAATAAATTACCTGAGTGGTTTTACACCCGCACAGAATTATTCCAAGTAACAATGTTAAAATTAAAAATCTATTTTTATGCCAAGATTTTCAAACTCATGAGGTCATAACTTGATTATTTTTTGAATAGTTCATAATGTAATAGAGGTTATTTGAAAGTTCACTTTATCTAGTTCTCACAACACACCCAACAAATATTTCACAATGAAGTTGAAGTGTAGTCATTAGTAGAAAAAGTCAAAGATCAATTGATCATAGCCAATAAAATAGTAAATTCTTTCACTGCAAAAAAATTCAACTTCATCATTATAAATTTTTTAAGAGATCATAATATAAAAATCATCAGACTCTTTTATTTAATGTAAATACACAAACAGAACAAATTTTATCGTTACTTCTACTGCCAATGTAAAATATGTTTAGCAATTAAATATAAATTAAAATGAATTTGTTGATGTGTATTCATGATTCTATAGGAGTTATTACATAAATCTAAAGTCAATATTTCGCATATAGAACACGTGACTCGGAATTAATGCTCACATGAACGTATATAATAAAATAGTCTCAAACGATCCTAACACTCATTCGCAAAACAAAAAAAAAACAAAAGAAGAAGGAACAAGACGAAAGAAAAATATGAAATAGAATAAATAATGTCTTGAGAAGAATGAGATAAATAAAATTGAGTGTAATCTTGTGCACATATACAATATCTTCCGCACACTCAAATCCATGATTAGAGTAGATAGTAAATACCTTTTCTAGAATACCGTCGCGCCTTATTAAGCGTTTATGTTTATCGACAACTTCTACCACTACAACACCGACCCAACTATATACAACACAGTATTACGTAATAAAAATACGCAGGACTTGAAGTCTCAAAACTGACCTACCACAAACGAACTATCATCAAGCAAGTTACAGTTCTTTTATTCTTTTATTTCATTCTCTCTCCAACTAATTTTTCTTTTTTTTTTTTTTCCTTTATTATTTATTTTTATACTTTGCGTTTTCCTACACCTATTCCACTTGGCTTCAATGTCATATATAAATGATACGACTCGACAAACGTAAATGTTTTTCAGCCTAGCAATAAAGATAATTCACAGTTAGCAACAAAGTAAAACAGGTATACTATAAACCTCGCCTCTATTTTCATCATTTATTTTTTTTCTTCTCTTCCTGGACAATATTCTTGTGGTTTATTATATCTATAACTCTTATTCACTTCCACTTGTGTAATTAAATTCCATAGCTCTAATATATATATATGTGAAATGAAGAAGGAAAATAGAAAATATATTCATAGCCTTTTTTCACAATTGATGTTTTGATATTCATATTAATAATATAATTTGCAATATTCCAATCAGGAGATTAAAAAAGAGAAATCCACCATGTGATATTTATTTATTATTCATTTCATTCTCACAAAATTATAGAACTAAAAATAATGAATCGTCAATAAATCACGGAAATAGAAGAGAAAAAAAAAATTCTTGACTTGTTGATGAAATCGATGAAAATAGCGGAAAAAAATTAATTTATTCGAGCAACTGTATGATTAATTCAATTATTCAACAATTATAAATGCACTATGAATATTTTGCCACATATCACATATTCATAATTCTATTTTCAATATTGAAAAAATAAAAATAAAACAGGCGCACAAATACACAAGATTCAATTGCATATTTTCCATTTGTACAACCAACAAAAAAAAACGAAACAAAACTTCAATGCAGAAATTGATTAATCAAATTGATCATTTGTCGAACATGAATCGGCCACAAACATTCCATTGTGTATCATAAATATGAAATACAATTACCGACACAAAGAAAAAAAAAACAAAACATTCCAAATACATGACCCAACACTCATTTCGTTTTTTTCGTTATTAAACTAGAAAACAGAGGGAAATCATAAAAAAAAAACAATTTATCAAACAGCTGATAAAATATTTCCAATCACTTCTTTAATAATAGAACTGAAAAAAAAAGAAAATACCACAACATAACTGAAGAAACATCGGAACAATTTAAAGAAAATAAAAAAGTACCAGAATAAACTTCACAAAGCAATGAAACAATTTAATCATTTGTCAATAATGATTCAACAAACAATTTTTCCATCTCATTATGCAACACACGAACTCATATAAATAGTTCAAATATAAAACAACAACTGCGCACAAAATCTAATGGATGAAATATAACTACAATCTAAAACGTGATAAACATTCATACATATTTACATCAATTCATACATAATTGTGCAACGACTTCCTGCGCTACAGATGCTGACCTACGCGACTATAACGTTACGTTGCACACTAATAATACCTAATACATTACGTGCATACATTAATCTGCAAGTGTGTGACTATTATAAAACGAATACAAACAAAAAAAAAATAGACACAAATGATTGACGAACTGGCAGTGCATTGCAAAACATAAATTCATATCTACATCATCCTCACAATTCTAAACAGATTTATACTTATATATATATGCATTTATTTTTATGAGTCTGCGTAGACTTTGATGTGTAGGTAAACGTTGAAAATGAATAAATGTATATGCGGGCATCGCGTGATCGTTGTGCGACACAACATGCAAGAGTGTATAAGAATAGAGCTTATAGATGGTTGTTACTACGATAATACTAACCTAACTCAACGTGACGGGCGCGCGCGCCAACGCAAACGAACATATATCTATATATCTATATAAATTGCGCCACAATGCTGAACGCCGACCCTGACGCCCGCTTCGACCATCGTCATCATCGTCGGCAAAGTCTTATGCGGTCGTTGACTGATTATAAAACGCGCGCACATGCAAAACTCTCTCTGGCTAATACAGATTATACATTTCATTTGCCATTTTTTTTTCTCTTCACTTTCACATTATTTACAAATTATTTCCTATTATTTATTTCAATACATATCACAAAGATATATAAATAACAAAAATTATATCAGTAGTTGTTCAATGATAATAGCACAGTTATTATTATCATATCAATTAATTACTTTTGATTGAAATTTATCAACTGGAATCATTTTTAAATTTTTTACTTTGAGTTTATTTTTTTTTTTTCAATTTCTTCGTATTATTATATTGATAAATGTTGGGATTACTTAAGATTACGGCGAGTAGATGAGAATTATAACGGATTTTACCGCCTGACAGATGACATAGAGAGAGTTTAAAAGGTAAAGAGATGGCGAGTGAAATTCCGCGAACAAATGGCATACGTTAAAACGTCGTAGGCGTGATTCTAATTCGGTCTTGTGTCGTGTGATACGTGGCGATGACCGCGCGCTCACGTTGGGAAAAGGTCCTCGACACTGATGGTTCAAGTATAGGAAACTATTTTGCACAAAGCCAGAGAGAGAGAGAGAGAGAAAGAGTGTTGGAGAGATAGTGGGAGAGAGAGGGAGTGGGATATAATGCATTTTGTACTGGGTTTTTGCACGCAGCTATAATTCATTCGTGTTGGCTACAGCACAAGCAAATATAAAGACACTCACGTTCACGTACACACAACCGCACCCGTTTTGCTGTGACCAATGTGAGACACATCGAGTCACACGAGGTTTAACTTTACGGTCATTTTAAGCGATAAAGTGTCAGTAGTAATGGTGAATTATACACCACTACATTCCTAATTAAATAAAATTGAGCGAGTGAGAGAGGGAGGAAAGAAATCATTGAAATATATGGATAGAGTCAGATGATTAAGTTGGAATGTTTGCTAGACGATTTAATTCATTTCCGAATTTGGAATCATTTTAATTATGAGGGAATAGGCGTCATTCAATTTTCGTACTATTTTACACATGAATTTGAAGGTATTAATACTTATGCGTGATTTGGAACATCTGGAAATGTACAGGGTGGTTTAGGGCAGTTGATTTGTGAGAATTAGAGTTCTGCATTTGCAAGTTGAATCTCTGGAAAGCTGAAAATTATTTTCTGTTTATATTTTTCATCATCATTAACTGATCAATGGAACAAAAAATAATTGTTATAATGTGAAGTTGTGTATTAGAATGGAGAATTTGGCTGTGTTGACGGTCATTGTGGTAAATGCCAAGCAGCAAATCTATTCTGAAACTTATCCAATAACTTCATAACTTTTCCCCATTGAAAAATATTGACTATAAAATGAAACATTTTGTGTGACGTAGAAAAAAATTATTGTATTCTAATAATTGAAAATATAAAATTATTATCACGTACGAAAGTTGCATTTTTAATGACTGCTAATGATTATTATTTTATTCCAATTGATTCATTATTATCATTAACTTTTTTTATCTTTATTTCATTCTTTTTGATGCCATATAAAACAGGAGATGCCATTAGATTATCCTGATACAGATAGAAAGTTCGATTATCGATTTCCATTTGCGTATAGTTAATGACAGATGAATTAATGTCGAGTTAACAGGTTATTTATGTTTGTAATTGTGTGATGATATGTGTGTGAGTGTGTGCGTCAATGTGCATAGATGGATACACGTTTGAATTCCGGCACGTTTTCACAAGTCCTAAGAAGGGAAAGAAAAGTCTCTATCTCTTTCCCTATCTGTTCAGGCGCACACAATAACGGCTACCGGGTTGCCTCATACCAGTGGGATTTATGGGCATTCCGAGTCAGCTCGCGTGGCCGAAAAAAATCAAGATACTATCACTAAGAGTGATTCGACCGGCAGGAATATACACCCGTGTGGCCCTAGGTCGCGGTCGAATAGTCCTTACGTAAATTTATGAAGGAAAAAAGGAATATTTTTTTTCATATATGAAAAAGTTGAGAAATGGAAAGGTCATGAAAAAAACTGAAGAAAAATGAATTGAAAGAAAAAGTTTGTGATTGATGTCCATATTTAGATTGTTGATATTGCTAATGAAAAATGTTAAAGTTTGATTATAAAAATTTTATTAATAGCAATAGCATAATCGAATTTTGTTTTGTACTTGTGAGGACACGAATGTGTAAATTTTATTTCATTTTAAAAATAGTCGATAAGAACTGATTAATATCACAATGTCGACCATTTTGTAGTGCAAAAGGGTTGAATTACCCAGACTTGCAGACCGACTGTTTGAAAACAAATGTTTTTATTAAGAATTACATCAATCAAATACGAGAAAAGTCTTTCCAAGTAAATCAATGAACACATTTGGGGGTTTTAATTGGACTAAAACTTTCATGTCATTTCCATCCGCAAACTCTTTTTCCTCTGACTTAAGACCACACATTCATCATTCTGCCCCACAAAAATTTCGCACCCTAAAACATTATTTCAAGTTCCTTTTCTTCGAAATCAATATGATCGATTAATTCAAAATGTTTACAGCGAATATATCAATTATAAATAAATAATTTGTCAAAAATCCCAATTAATTCTGCGAATTCCACTCACAATGCAGACAAATGATGCAAAAAAATCTCTTCTCTGTTGAATGAAACTTTGTTATTAGAATAAAAATGAATTATTTATATGGATATTCTCTGGAGAGGCTGTGGACGACGGCGAGTTACACGGAATGGCAAACGCTTTTATTCATTTCTCAAGAGAGAATGAAAAATACGAGAGTAGAAAAGGAGCATGAGAATAAGAGAGAAAATTCATAATAATAGAGCAAAAGAAAATCTCAAAACTTTTCCTTCATCCTTTTTTTAATATCATTCAACATTTTTTTTTTTTCACTGCTTTTGTTTTCAGAGACACACTAAATTCTCAGAAAATGGCTGTCGTTATCATCACAGCTCGACATTAATTGGCTCTAATTGAATTTATGGTAATATTAAATCTAAAACTTCTGCCATGAAAGATAATAATGAAAACAAAACAAAAATCAATTTTCATCAATATTAAATGACTGAATAAATTTCATTTAATTACCATCAAAGTTGTTTGAATATATGCGAAAATATTTTTCCTTTGACGATGATATTTCTTCACGTAAATGTGACAAAACGCCAACGATTACTGTGAGTTAGTCCCATGGGAGTGACTCTATAGCTAACGTGGTTGCTGATGATGCGCTCGGGACCTCTACGAAATTAACTACTGTGAGTATACCAACATATTCTAACTTTCATTCGCTTTTTAACCTTTCTCTTAGACATTAAAATCTCTCCAAGTCCTTCGGTGCTGTCTTTTTAAATCTCATAGACAGAAATTATTTCACATTTCCTTAACTATGCACAAAGTGTACTTTATAAAATTTACAACATGTAAAAAAGAAATAAACAAGACTCGAGTCTTCGATACAATTGTTCTCAAGTTTGATATATTTCCAGATATTATCAACAACTATAAATTTTTTATGACAGTTTCCTATTTTTATCTATGACGTACTGGCAATTAAAAATTATTGGACTGGAGAATTTAAAAACAAAGCGAGAACTTCTATTACAAAAATGCGACTTCTCTTGCAATTCGCATCGAGTGGTTGGAGGAATATCTGTTTGCATAAAAAAAAATCAATCAAAAAAATTCCGACGTACTAATTCAAACAAATTCTCTTTATCACATCGTTCCATGTTTTGTGTTTTACGATAAAAACGGTTAATCAAACATCAACTACATTAAAAAATGTAAATAAACAAAAGATATCATCAAAATTATGATTCCAAATGAAGTACAAAATTTATCTCAGATCAAAAACTATTACCCACGAACTTAAATCATATTTTTTCCTGAATGTATTCACATTTCCCCCAACGGCCTCTTCTATGTCCCGAATGCGAATCCGGATAATAAAAACAAATACAATAAATTAGTTCCAACTTGGAAAATAGAAAATAAAAAAATGAATAAATATGCATATTCTACGTCAATAGGGTGAAGAACGCGAGGAAACGCAATAATTTACATTGATTGATGTATAATTTTTTTTCCTATTTGCATATCAAGTATATACACATACAAAGGGGAAGAAAAAAGATATATTGCAAGTATTGAAAAGGAAAGAAAAAAAAAGGTGGATGACTATAGAAAAATAAGGAGAGAAAAGTCAGGGAAGGGAAGTGAGATCTCCCTCGAATTACGCAACAGGGCATTCGTTACAATTTAAATCGACTGTGGCACATTGAAAGGGAAAGTTGCGAACTTTACGATACCATGTATTATATATGTATATATATATATATATAGAGGGTAGATAAAGGGGGCCACAATGTCGAGTGTTGTCTGTGCCACGGCGTGAGTGTGTAACATGAAGACGGTCACAACGAGATGCGCACAGCGAGCATTAAGGGGGTGTCGAAGTATTGCAGGCAAAGATGTATGTATTGAAGTGGAGAATGTAACTTTTGTTCGAATTGTGCGTAGCACACCCTTCCCAAAATATATTTGAGAATCCCTCTTTTTTTTTGCAAGGGACCGAAGGAGAATAAGGAGGATAGAGTGACTGTCACGAGAAACATTTAGGGGATCTGGTGCGATTATTTCGCACTCGTATATACAATTTTGTCACGGATGTAAAATGGAAAGAGAAAGGACGGGTGGAAGACAGTTCATCACTACGGTTAGTTCACCCCCTTAATCTCAATGTCAAGGGATTCATTTTGGAATAGAAAATGTGAGGAAGAGAACAGGAAAAAAGGAGACCATATGTTGTTCTTTTTTTTTGTGATTTTCAATTAATTATTTCAGAATTTTCAAATATGAATTAATGATGTTTTTCAGTATTTTTTGTTTCAATTACGGATATCATTGAATTTTTATAGAAAGAGAAGTTGTTTTATGTGGTTCCATATGAAATGCAAAAAAAACAAGATTTATTCTACAAAAACTTCTTCGTTACACGGTAATTTTGTGAATTTCAATAAATTAAATCGACTGATCAAATTCTTTCCTCCAATTTCTCTATTTCAATCATAAAACTTTATGAAATAACTTAGAAATAACAAAATTTTAGTTAATTCATTTGATCTTCTCTAAAACAAGAAAAATTCGGTAAAACTTCTTTATTTCTAAGAGTTGTAAAAAAATAATTGATTCTCTTCAAATAGAAAGCGAAAAACATATGATATTCTTTCTTTAACTTGAGACGCGTCTGATCCTCTCATTTCTCTTCCGCAATTTCTTGTTCCATTTGTTTTACTATTCCTCCTATGCATTTCTCTTTTGCGAATGAAAGTATAAGTGAAGGGTTACTGTGGATACCGTGGAATGGGGTATAGCAACAGTGGAAACAGCAATATTGGAAGTGAAAGTAGAAGAAGAATAATACCGAAGCAGTGCAATGGGCATTACGTTGACTGTATTTGCTGTTGGAGACAGAAGAAACGAGGCGAGAGATACGTTTTTCCATTTTCTCGTACGCGAACTGAATGAAAGATTTATCCCACAAGTACTTTAGCTTGAGCTCTCTACTATAAAAATGTATATATGAAACATAAAAAAAAACTGCAGAAATATCGATTGCCAACATTGCAAAGTAAGAAAGGAACTTCGTCAAATTCAAGACCAGACGATTTTGTTTCCGTCTGGGCTTCTATATATTTTCATTTTTACTTTCTCATCATTTTTTTTCTTCATCTCTCAAACCTTCAACTCTCACTCTTTCCCTCATCCCCTTTTCGTCTCTGCACCCTCTCCTTCCTTCACGCTCGCGACTACGTCCACCCACTCAGGGGGGCAATATCCTAGAGTACTTTTACCCGAAGACGACGCGACATGGATGCGCACAACGAAGAAGAACCGATCAACTTTTGCGCCTGCCACTGCTTGTGAAAATTAGCCTCGTACCTGAACGTGTTTGGAAACATCAATTGAACTTATACCTCTTTTCTTCAACTTTTTGTTTTTTCATTATTACTTTTTTTTCACGCTAAAGTTTTTTTATTTCTTTTTTCATACTAACCAATGAAATTATGCGACATATGGCGATAACATGACAGAATATTTTTATGAATTCGATGACATTTAGAGAATGAATTCCAGTTTTACTTTAGTCCCAGTAAAAAATAAAAGGGATGAAGAAATGATAATGATGTAGAAATGATATTAATATAAATATATTTGTGTGGAGAAAAAATAGACGAATCGCGATAAAAGTGAAAAGTGTATAACGGCCATTGTCATAAAAGTGAGTGGATACTGTTGGGGTGGCGGCCGTTGTAGATGTATATATTTATTTATAGGTAGAGAAGGTAATACCTACAAACGATCCGCTTTACGAGAATGGATACGTCGCTATCTGTTGGCTTTTGTAATGAGTGGCGTCTGCGCAAAATGTTTCTCCTGATAAACATGCTCTCGCACGTTCTATATAGATATATATTAGCTATAAATGTATTTCGATAAAAATGTTGGCGATTTTTGCATAGAAAACGAAATAAAAGTTTTATATTACGAATAAAAAAAAATAAATAAAATATTATAGCAATAAATAAGGCTGGAAAGATAAAATTTGCAAGAAATAATAATGTACTTGTTGGCAACGCTTTTATGTTTTTATGTTTGAAAATTTTACGTTGCATATTGGAAAATATTTAGCATTTTATGGAACAATAACAATAGACAAATAGTTTTTTTGCGAAGAATTCATTTAATGGCGTGTAAAAAAATTCTTCGCTAACTGTAACAATTTCATCTTTGATTGAGTGAAAATTTCCAAGTAGGAAATTTTATTATAATAACTTTATTGTGTGAGAACCGAGAATGAAGCAATCAAAATTCCCAATAGAACATAAAAACGTCGCGATCTTCACTTCATTACGTGGAATACCATGAGAATCCGAGAGAATAGAAGTAATCGATTTGGTAAAAGTGAAATGTTAAAATTTCAGTGGTAAACTGTTATATATGAACATGTGAAAGATCAAAAGACCGACATGGCACTCCACACGAGATGTGATATATATTATATAGTAACGGAAGTGCAATTCGATTATGAGGTATTGTTCGATACGAACATTTTGCTCTTGACAAAAGCTCGTAATTGCTCACCCTCAAAAATCGAAATACAATTATTACATGAAAGTGAGAGCGTCCACAGAAAGAACGGAAGCACAGCAAGAGCTCGAAGGGATGGCGGTGGCTGAAATAGTAGGGGATAAAACGACACAAACTCATTGTCAGCTACGGTAGTACAATCCACATATATACATGTAGAAAAAGGGAGGAAAATACCCTCTCTATTGGACTGGCTTCCCAGCTGACCACTCTGAGCAGGGCAAATTACAGAATTGAGGTGCTCGCGCGCAAACCTTTATCCGTAGTTCAACCACGTCCATCGTTATTCGTCGACGATGATCCTGCGGAAATCCTCAGTCGTTAACAATTCTACTACACTTTTCACGTATTAGATGGATAAAAAAATCATTGAAAAAAATGCGAATGTAATAAACGATAGGAAATGGACACAGAAAAAATGAAATTAAAATTACTGAATATACGAATATGAAAAACTAATTTGGTAAATGGAGTGCTGGCAATTACAAACTTACACAACCATATTTACTAGTGAGGATAACGCAACATTTATAGAGAGTATAATAAATTTTCAACCCTTATTTTCCTCGAAAAAATTCCGATTCTTTTTCACATGCGATAATTATAACAGACGGATATATATGAAAATCCAAAAATATTAAATACAATTCTGGCAATCAATTCCTCAATTTTGAATGGCAAACCATCGATTTTTTCTTCGTTATATCGTGAATCATAAAAAAGTGTATTTCGTCATCGAGTACTTCAGTTTTGATCGAACAATATCATAGTGAAAAGTAATTTGATTGGAATGAATCATTATCACATATTCAGAATCACCACAAATGTACCTCCAATAATTGAATCGAACTTTTCATTAAAAGTTTTAAAAAATCGGAGGATTCTTATCAATCCATTTCTCAGAAAAAGAGATAAAATTTCTTCTCATTCTACATAATAAAGTTCCCTTCTGTCGCTTCCATATTATATTATAAATAAAATTGAATTGAAAAAAAAATTTCTCCATATCTAAGGCAATACAAACATTGAAATTGTGATCAGATAAAATATTTCTGGCGTGATGGCTGCCATGATTACACCCTTCTATAACATTCAGAAAATAAAATATCCCATCTATTATAACAAAGTAGTTTCCCGTTATTCCTAGAAGTCTATACCATTATCAAAAACAAAAAACACGCAACAGAAAAATGAAACGAATCCAATTAAAATAGAAGTCTCAATTCCAATGAATATTTTAACCATTAAAAAAAAAACGAGGACAACGTAAATAAGATGTTGTTGCCCAAGTAGTGACATTTCAGTAAATTAGAATTCGAATTAACAAATAGAAATCGCATATTTTTCTAGCTCAATTGATTATTTCTAAAAAAAAATCAACGAATATATTACTTCAATAATCAAAACTTTTACGAAAATGCATTGGAAATTTCTAACATTCATTCACTCTGACCTCAACTTCATCGAAAAATCTCCCTAACTTTATCACTATCAAACTATTTTACAAAATCAATTTTAACTTGTATCTGTGACAAAATTTCAAAATCTTCAGAAATTCGAAGATAAAAATTCTTTTAATATTTCAAATGTACTCTCATCAATAAACTAATTAAAATGATGAATACTTTCCATTGAACATAAAAAATTCAACGGATTTCATTCATCAATAAATAAAAGACCTTGTCATGTCAGGAACTGCGATTGGCATATATATATCAACCATATACATATATAGATGAAGAGATATTAAATCCAGGGAAAGTCTAGCGCGCGCAGAGAGTCAAGGCCGATCATTGCAACGACGTGGCGGCCGTCAACCCTCTTCCCCGAAACACACCGCCGCCACCGCGTCGACGACGACAACGACGAGGACGTGGTCTGGCAAGGGATCACACGGGTTGTCTGCAGTAAAAGAAGGGGTAGGCCGTGTCTGTGCTGCAGCGACGGTCGATAGAATTGTCTGCGCACATGCGCGCAACTGAAGACTCGTCAGCTGCGCCATTGATTCCCCAACGGTTGTGCCCCGCCGCAATATCGCACTGAGGAGAGGGCATACACCTACACATACACCTCAATGCTATGTGGTGTTGTATGTACCACTCTACCTCTTTCCCTCCTGATGTCCCGCCACCCAAACTCCACCATGCGGCGGCACAGGCTCTATAACTCCACCCGCGCAACGACCTCACCAGCCTTTACCATCCCTCGGGCGACTTAAAGCAGACCGCGTTGAGTAAAGGTTGGCTAATTTGTGTAACGACCATCGTCGTCTCACACAGAATCAAAGAGGCAACTTTGAGATTCTTTACATTCCAATAGGGGGAAAATTTGACGCGACTGACACGATGGCTTTTGATAATATCGGATGGTAGATTAAAAGTAGAAGGAAAAAAGTGAGGGTGTAGGGGATGAAATGGAAAAAAAAAGCTGTAGGGAGTGTACAGTTTCAGGTCAAAGACGGAAATTTTGCTCTTCGTAAATGTAAATGGGGGAAAAAAAATGACTTGAATTGGAATTCTGATATGAAACTCGATATTTATTCCAATCAGGAATTGCTTGAATTACAATAAGTCGTGTTTTTTTTTTTTTCCCCCCTAAAAACCTTTACGCTGCAAAAAAACTAAATCCACAACAAAACACTAATTTATTATTGTCTCAAGGTGATCCCACCAAAGTTATATTTGATCCAAACTTCGTCACTTAGAAGACCCAAAATAATTATAAATAATCCAAAGAATAAACCCCAATGACCACCAAAACTATCAATCAACACTCCGTCACAGCTTTCTAATCCCGAAAAAAAAAAAAAAACATAAAAGCATGATCTGAAATAGGATTTTAAAATTCAATCTCAATACTTTTCTTATCACTTCGTCTCGAAGAGCCACAGCATGATAATCCGAGCAATGACCTCATTGAAAGAGCTTAAGGCTCAACGAATAAATATGAAAACTAATACCGATAAACTAGTATATCCATCAGTGTAACATAGAATTTCAATGTCATTTCAAAAATAGTAAAATGAAAAATAAAAATAATCCTAAACGAAAAAAATAAATCAAATTTGAGAGAAAAAATTTGGCACGAGAAAAGAAGACATGAGAATGTTGATGAGAAGGTTTGGAATTTCATAGAAGATGAGAAGCAACTTGTAAGTAGCCTTCAGACAATTAATGGATTTCTCTCTCACACTCTGAAGATATTGACTGAGACGAGATACTGTTAAAAACACACCTACATCTATACATAAATGGATATATAGTATACATATATTAACTTTGATGAAGAAGATCGTATTACATTTCCTCGCTCGTTCTATATAAATTCAAGATGAGCATATATATGTGAAATATATAAAGCGAAGCAAGACGAAAGGATGGAGGCATAAAGGATGAAGCCGAAAAGGCTTTGATGAAGAGCATAACGCCATGGAATATGGCCCAACGTCGATTCAAGTGGAAATAGATGGCCAGAGTGGTTATATAGTTGCTCTTCCTTACGATCTCCTCGAGACACGTTTATAGGTATGGCGGGGAAAATTGAGATTGGATAGCGTATGGAAGTGAGATGAGAGTGGAAGATACTCTGCACATTTCTCAGTGCATGAAATAATGCAGATATTTTCTCGTACACAAAATGCAAACTATTTTCACTGAAGAGTAATATTATTTTGGATTTTTTCTGTTTTGTTTCATGTTGATGTACGGAATAGTGCTGGTGATGAGGTTTGCTTTGTCAATGATATGAAGTAATTTTTATTCTGTCCAAAGTTTAAATTGTGAGAGAATTTTATAGTTAAAATTTTTACAAAATATTATTTTGTTGTTCCATTAAGAAATTTTTTTTGTAAATAGTCACAAAAATTATTCTCCCTTTTCGAGTAATATTATTTTCGAAATTATTTGAATATTTCAAAATAATTCTCATCGTAGATTTAGAACGTTTGGCTTATCAATGAAAAGAAAAAAGAAAATATTCCAAATTGCATTTGCGAAACGAACGAGGTTGATAAAAAGTTAACTTCTCTTCTCAACATCAAACTAAAAGCATTCAACCAATACAAATACTTTTCCTCATCACTTCCATATGACTTCATAATCATAAAGAATGTAAAAAGATGTCGCGATATGCACTCACGAATTCCCAACGATTCCAATATTCCTCTTATCACTGAGCAATAAAAAGTAAGAAGAAGAAGAAGCAAAAGAAAAGAAAGAAAAGAGAACGAACGCAATTACATAGAATGAAAAAGGAGAGTTTGAAATGTTCTTCCAAGTATATAATACATTGGAAAAAGTGCGGGTTGGAGCACGTTGGAAACACGATTGCCCAATTCTCTCAGGCCAATTTGGGATCTTGTTCTCGAAACTCTTCAGCTCCACCCATTGCATGTATATGAGAATGAAGATTACATTAATTCAAAGTGCTCTTATAAATCCGTATTTTTTTATAAGAAAAAGATTTTCATCATTTATCGAATGCTCCTTTTCCACCATCAATATTTTTTGTCAACAAAAGAAAGTTATCAGATTTAAATCAAAAAATGTATTAAATGCGAATATAGCTCGATCATTACAATTTATAATTGCATCGGTGTGTCCATGGTGTTGCGTTCTGTGTCACCAACTGCTCTTAATGTGCTACATTGACCGTGTAATAGCACTAAAAACCCTCATCAGAGCTAAATGCAGACACAAAATGGAGGATACGCTCGTTCATGATGCAGGATAATGAGAATTGTACAACAGCAGTATCTATTATGTACTCAATGTGAACACAGTTCGCTCAAATGTTTGTTTTGGTTGAAGTAATTGCGCATTGTTATATCAAACTTTAATTTAATTTACCAATTTTAAATAATGCTTGATACTAAAGTTAATGAATAATCCTCGCAAAGTAGAATTGTTATCAGAATATTATTCATTTTATTTTAAGTTGATATATCTAATGATAATTTATGAATTGATGTCTACTAAAACTCTTCATCTTCTCAAGCATTTTATCATACAACATGAAATTATTTCACTCAATAATTCAGTGACATCATATGCACGAGTTCATTTTAACTGAATGCTTCACGCATGATTTCTAATCGCTCTACCGGTTTTGATTCATTATTAATTTCTTGGGACAAGGGTTTCACTCTCGCAATACTCAACAGCGATGACAACCGAGTGAGGATGACGTTATCTATTTACCAGAGCTAATGTTCCACACGGGACATAAGTAAACTTGAGAGGCAAAATAGGGTATTCGATGTTGATGAACACTTTCGTCGAATATATCCGAGTTTATGATGGTGAAAACAATTTGTGGGATAAAATTGAAATTATGAAAATGAAGAAATAGAGTGACGTTCATTCTTGCGTCATTAATTTTTATTTCACCGTGTTTTAGTAGAGATCAAATTTCCCATGCTTTTAAAATGTCATTTATTTTATTTCTATGACCATCGCTTGGTAATATTATTTTTCAATTTTTTCCATTCGTAAGGAAAATAGAATTAAACATCAATCTCATAGCGGAATATTTTTATGCATTCAAATTGGTTATAATTCATACAATTGGAAAAGTAAAAACAATTACGCGAGTGCTTTTTCGATATCCAATAAAACTTAACGGACACAAAACCTCATACAGATCGCGATAAATATTAATTAAATACCCGATATCAATAATGGATAGCTATATAAAAACATGAAACATTGAAAAATATCAAAATAATTTAAACACCACGTAAAGTCCATTTAATTCAGATGATAAAAAAAATTCCATAATTATATACGGACACGAGATAAAATAATGAAATGATATAAGAAAAAAATATTTAAAAAACCAGACACACGCTATCAAGCCGATTGACATGAATGAAATGGACGAGAAAAAAAAAACAAATTGATGAAAAAAAAAACAAGAACTGAATAAAATAACCAGTTGGTCTCCATCGCTTATCGGAGACGCAATTTGTGCCGCCATAGTCTCTTCCAGGTCCTTCGATTTATCGTCTCTGAACATTGACTCTCATCGAGAAGAAAAGTAAAAAAGTGCAGATGAATTGAGTATACACAACAGTACAACATAAAAAAAAACGAAGGGGAATGGCAAGAGTGATGACGACGAGTGAACAGAGAAAGTGAGAATTACGTAGAGAGCATGTTCAATACGTCTCCCTACAATTTTCTCTCTTATTTGAAAAATAAAATCCATCAATCCATTGATGTTATTTATTCAAATGACTCACGCCAGTGCAAATCAAATGCAAAAACGGCTTCGTATATTCCGTTTTCTCGTGTCTCAATTGATTGCTAATGCTGAGAGGTGTCAAAAGAGAAATCCACTCGCGAAAATTTTTCACGAACTTACACGCACGCGGCAATAAAGAAAGATGAGAAGAAAAAAAAAAAAAAAGAGAAATAAAAGAACACAGATGAAAGAAGAGAAAGTGAATATGTATAAACGTAAAAAGAGATTTCCTCAGCTAGAGAGCAGGGCATCAAGGAAAAGTAGAGATGAAGAAAAAAAAAAAAAATGTAAAAGAAGTTTGTAAATCCGATAAAAGGATCGCGTATTCTTTTTCTTTCTCATACTTCTGCGACCCCTCTCTCTTCTTTCACTCTCCTTTTATCTTAACGGGTGTACCAGTGGGCGGGCAAATACGTCTGAGAATGGACAAACGCGCAAAAGATAAAAGGGTCCGTAAGCAAAAATAGTTAGGTGAGAAAGAAAAAATAAGGAAGAATAGCACAACTCTGAGTGTCGGATTTTAATAGTACAGAATGAGCAAATAAACAAAGAGAAGGGGTCTATGAAAATGAAACCAACCGAAGCATATACATGAAAATGTGAATTACAGCAGCTACTTCTTCAAGAAAGTGTTTTGGGTATATTAGTGAAGGGCTGTATCGAATATATTTGAAAAATGTTGCGCGAGTACACAAAGTTGGTTCTTTTAAAAGTATTTTTATTCCTCTTGTTTATTTTTTTATTCTACTCTATCGTCTTTTGCTCTTACTCACTTTACACTATACTACACTACTACAACTTGAGGTTGGAATATAACGAGAAAATGGAAGCGATGTCAGCCCATGAGACAGCAGCATTTCATTCTCTCATTCTCCCTTATATACCTTCACTTCTACCTCGTGCAGTTTAATAGAACACACCATTCTCCATGTGCGACGAGACAATAGACTCTCGGTAAGTTGGAGTTGTGAAGCTTGGTGATGGCAAGAGTAAGGGGATGTGTATAGGAAGAAAGACCAAGAGAGCACTCACAACGTATTCTCCTATCTCTTGTTCTTGAGTGGGTCTGTACGTCGCGCGAAAATTTGTCGGGCACTTTGAACTGTTTGGATACGTCCCAGTGGGACTCGCTTGGAAAATTAAATGTCTGCAAAGGAAATTGCATGAAACCGTGGCATTTATTTTTTTCTTTTTTCCTTCTTTATTCTCCTATTTTCCTCCCTTCCATATTACTTTTATTTCTATTCTATTATTTCTGTCTATCTAACTACCTCTCTAACCGTAAAAATGATTGCCATGCAATTATCATGTCATCGATAATTTATTTCAGTAAAAAGATAAAAACAAAAATTGATATGGTAAGAGAATTTTTGTTTCTTTTTTGCTTCTCTTCCACTCTTCTTCCTCTTGACATTCTTCAATAAATTTAATTCTACGTTCGAATGTAATAAATCTCTGTAGTATCGTTAAACTCTTCTTCCCTACAGCTACTGTAAACTGTCCAGCTAGAGAAGAAGAAGAGAGAAAAAAAAAATTCTATTGAGAAAGACCCTACGAATATAATTTGCAAAGTTCCAATGTGAAGTACATTGTTACGGATATATATTTTTGTGTTGTACAAATTTATATATCGAAGGGTGGCTGTGTAGTTTGGATCACCCGCAGAGTTAAATTTCTTTTTCTCTCCCCATGTATTCACCCATGTCATGTATTAAAACATAACTACATAAAAGCAGATATATATATTCGTAGTGCTGCCATAACGCCAAGTACCACAGTCTATAATAGCTCAATAAATCTTTAGAATGTTCGATAACGCTCTTATGTTCTTCGTCTTCATTCTCTCCTCCAATTCCACTTCATGTGGATCTTATACCCCTATCAATTCGCTTCATGTCCTGTCTCTTGAATCGCTCTCGCCTTGCTCTCGTCCCCTCTAAGAACATGAACATGCCCAACTGAAACGGATATAAATCGATTAATCTAGCGCGAACCAAATCACTGCCCGTGACGAGTACAATGTGAATTATATCTTATTCTCACTCTATAAATCATCGTAGTACTATATTTCCTTTTCTCTCTTCAGTATACGACAAATTACCTCCTACTTTTTATATAACTTGCAAAAAAGTTACCCCAACAACATCACTTTAATGATTTATTCTATCGCATTTCTATTATTATTCTACCAATTGTATTTATTTTTCCTTTTTCGTTTTCTATTTCACTTCAATAACAGAAATGAAATATTAGAAAAAATTTTTTAGAGTCCAAGAAAATTTTTCAATTGTTGAAAAAAAAAATTTCGAAAATCAATAAATACATTAGGAAATAGTTTCAGTTCTTCGCATTCTTCTCTTCTGCAGAGGATTAAAATAAATATTTCATACCCTAATCCCAAATATGTGGAAAAAATCTCGAAAACTGAATTAAAAACAAAAGAGAAAAAAAAAAACAAAACTCCGAAACAAAATAAAAAAATTACTAACTCAAGTACATTAAAAAACTAGCGGTGAAAATTCGAAGCTTTTCAACACTCGTCAATGCACTTTACAACCACAAAATATTCCGCAGACGAAAATAGTTCTCCATCCCCTCAGATTTCCACCAGTCTCTCTCCCAGCACCCCTATCCAATGCATTTACCATCATATACATAGCAAAGAGAATCGTAACAGAAACACTATATGATATATATCTATATAAACCACTGAAACAAAAATTAGATAAAAATGAAAAAAATATGAAACCGAACAGAAAATAAAGAAAAAAATATTCACGTCGAGCTTCGTTTATCGGACGACGACACGCGGTATACAGTTAACTCTAGTCTGCAACCCTCCCCTATATCAACTCACACCACCACGACCCCGCACGGCCTCTACATATATATATATTTCTTTGTGTCCAAGCACCTCACACAAACCCAATATTCTACTGGCATCGCTTCAGCTCATCGACGATGCACAATAAATTGCACAGCAGGCGACGTTCTCTTCTATCCCTGTGCAGTCTTGTTGGCGAAAGTGATTCGATATGGACATTGAGGAAGAGGTGATAGCCACACTATACATATATACACACTTCACTCATTTCCATAACGGGATTTTATTTCCATTTTCCTGAGATCCCTATGGTACATGTGAACTCGATCAAGACCAACGAGAACATGACGAAAAGTCATCGAACCTTTTATACACCTGCATACTCTTAGCAAAATAGTGAATCTCACTTTTCATCAAGATTATACTCGATAGTACGAAGGGTGTTTGCAATGTATAAAAGAAAACGTAGTTTAAAAGAAGAAAAAAGTGAAAATAAAAAAAAACTCTGAAAAGAGAAAAAAAATTGGTAGTGATTTATGTGTCGCCGACGCTCAAGAATGAAGAGATAGAGAATCGCGTCTCGACTGTGGAATGAACTCGACTACAGACACAAAATCACCCACATTATTTTCCTGTCGCCATAAAATGATGATAATAATAACAATAATAATAATAACCCCAAAGTAATAGTGACATGAATAATAATACTAAAAAAAATGAATAATGATGGTATAATGGAAAATTTTGGAGATGAGATAATGTTTTTCATTAAAAAAACATTTATTGTGTACTCGGTAGAATTTAATTAAAAAATAATTTTTCTTTTTCATATATACTTATATTTGTGGGTATGTATGGATGGGATTTACTTCAAGTAGTTATAGAAGTCTGAGGTCAGACCTCGAAGCCCTTAATGTTTTGAGGGAGAGCAATGATGGAGGCCCTCAGCGAGTGGACGCACAAAGAAGCAGACATGTTTTGGAGGGGTTGAAGTTAAGTTTGAAGCAGGAAATATATATATATATATATATGTTGGGAAGAGAAGAAACCCATAAAAAGATCTCCCCTGCCATGGAACGTCTGGAATGTTCCGTCGTTGAAACGGAAATCTCGCGTGTACAAGACGCAGTTGCCATGTGTTGTTTTTTTTTGCTCCACTCTTTATTTTCTTCACTCTATTTAAAAAATTTTTTTCTACTTTTCAACGTGTAATATTCTATTTTCTCTTTAAAATATGTCAGGAAAAGTGATAGGGAAGAGAGAAAAAAAAAAATAAGGAAACAATAACGACAACATTTGAAACATCAAATTGTCATCGGTATTTTTTATATTTACTTTTTCTTTTTTTTTTCTATTGCATGAGGAAAATCATTATTTTCATATAAATTATTGTGATGTGACTTTCAAATAGTATATCGATAATGAGTCATAACACACAAGTGTAATTCCAAGAAGATAAAGAGGAAATATTGTGACTCAACATTGAAATAGGGGACAAAAGTGAGAGAGCGAGAGGAAAAGCGAGTAAGAAAAAAAAAACAAAATCGTTAGTGACTTACGGGAAAAGCCAAGGACGTGAATTGAGTGAGGGCTCTCTCTTTCTCTACCTTGTATCGATCCAGTTGCGGTAGGTCTCGGTGTCGAGAGGGAGCGCCGACTCTTATCCCAGTTCAAGGATAAATTTCAAGGGCGACGGAAAGCAAAGCCCCATCCTGACCGTGCTTATGTGTCTGTGTAAATGTGTCTGAATATACGAACGCGCGCACACATGTCATTGACAGTTTCACATTTTTCTTTATCTCCCCCATATTTTCTTTTCCTACTAAAGAGACCGACAGCTAAGAATAAACATGAAATAAAGATACGAACAAACAATTTTCAATTTCGAAATTAAATATAAATATAGCAATAATTGAGAATTAAAAATTTAATGTATTTATAATTATTGTTCGTTCAATAATAAAATGTCCAATGGATAAAGTAAACGAAAGGTTTCAATCAGTTAATGAAATAACTTGTACACGAATTTACATGAGGCGCACGCGCGTCGTGATCGTTATTTCTATACAACCACAACCAAATAAGGGGATGACTTCAAGCGTAAATTGATGATGTAAAAATATCGACAAGTTGACTTTCCAATTACAACCTAACTAAAACTTCACTCGATCGTGAATGTGTTCGTTTATATATTTGTAACCATTAATGGTGAAGAGAAATTCAATCATCTGCTTTTTTACTTCATTCAACATTTTAATTTCCATTATTTATTCGTTTATTAATTAGCTTATTAATACCGTGGCATTTATAGTTTTGCTTTTCTTTTCTTTATCTTCAACGCATTAAAATCTTGTCAAACTTGAAAAAGTCTAGAGAAAACTTCACAGACATTTAGTTTCCAAAATTTCGTTCATAATACTTTTTTAACCATGAAAATTAAACTCTTACAACTTTCTGCAAAATGAAGACATAAATATAAACCTAAAATGCAATTCACGAGATAATTAAAGATAAGATATATAAATATTTCCCTGTGTTGTATGTGTAAGACGATGTGTGTGAATTTCAGTATGAGAAAAGCACAAGGGAAGTAAGACGATCATCCAATGGCAGCAGCCTGAAAACTGCAAACTTCCTTTCACAACTACACTTAACCTTTTACGTTAAATTGAAGCCGTGACTTTCAAATTTAATCAACGCATCTCGCGAAAAGGGCATTCAAGTAACAAAATATCATATTACCGTAGCAACTGTTTAGTAGCAGAAGTATTCGATACACAAATACATCCTTATGTATATATGCAAAAGTGGAAAAAAATTAAATTAGTATATTATTTCGACGAAGTTACCGTAATTCTAGACGTATTTTCCTGTTCCACATTCTAATTTTTTTTTCCTATTTTAAATTTCAACGTAAAAAATAGTCATTCGAGTGTGTCATACACAGTTGACTGAATCACATCAATATTAATTTTGTTATATATTGCAGCATTGAATAATTATTCATGTTCAATACGATGAAATTGGCCTTGCTCAATACCAGGAATATCCGTTCGAAGAAAATGAATTATTCCACAATGTGAGAAAATTTAGAATCAACGAAATATATTAATGTTTGTGTGGCATAATAAATAATAAAAATATAATAATATGTCTAGATTGTTACACAAATCAACCCATAAATCATCGTGAAAAATTTAATTCACGAACAGTAGGACAAAAAAAAATATATCGAAAAAAATTTCAACAATTTTTATCTTCAAATACTTCCCGAAAAATAAACTGGCAGCTGAAAATAATTCCTAAATATTCTACAGCATTATAAAATCAACAGAATTATAAATTTGAATTGATAAAAACAGAAATGAATGATGACAAGTTATAATTCATTCAATACGATAGCGATGAATAATAAGGAATGATGGATAAAAATAGAATATATAAATAAACAAATACACATGACATTAGATAAATCGTTAAGTTACGATCCTAAATGTCATTATACGACTCTACACTGCTGCTATCTACCTCCCTGTTTCACATCGATTCAAAGTTAAATCACAAGGGCGAGAGTATTTATTGTATCGAAATGCGCGCGTGTGCGATTCAATTTCGATTCGCCTGAAGTGATATCGTCACTCACTTCTTTGAAAGTTATCCAAGTCTCTAGAGACGTGAAAAAAAAAAATTCTCGTATAGTACCATACCAAAACATATATGTAAGTATATAGATGTGTCTAAAGTCGAAAGGCGTAAAGTACTGTTGGATTTATTTATTTTTTTCTCTTTTTATCATATATATGTATATACATAGAAATGGTTTTTATGAGGGAAGGAAGTAAGTTGGATGTGTTGTTGTTAGTGAGAAACGGGCGTCGAATATTTGCGGTGAAATCTTAGGTTGAAACGACAACGCGACTCGTAAATCATTTGTGGATTTTCCTCGGTAGAGTTGACAAGAAAAAACACATATGTATATAATGGAAAATCTCAAATACCTCATTTTATTGTACAATTCTCCATAAATATAAAATATAAAATATAAAATATAAAAAAAAAAAACAGAAGGGAAAAACGAAAATTAAATAACATAAAAAAAACGTGAGAAAAAAAACTCATCAAATAAAAAGTGTAGACAAAAAAAAAATTTTGAATGAAACAATTTTTTGATATTCATCATCGGTATTCCAATTGCAAGAAGCATCCATTGCTTTTTCAAATTCCGCCAGAAATACTTTCATCAAAAGGGTAATACAGTGAGAAATGAAAAAAAAAAAAACAACACAAAAATAGTGGTGAGGGTGTGCAATCCTCGTATGCACTTTATATATATTTTACATCATGTGTATGTAGATATATATAGAATATATCATCCTCACGTATATGATGAGAGCTTTCACGTTATGGGGTTGGAGTTGGGAAGCCGGCACGAAGTTGAAGGGTAGAAAAAGATTTTTCGTGCATGACTGAATGTGCATACTGCGTTTTTTTTTTTTTTCAACTCTTCAACTTTTTTTCATGTACGCCAACGTTCATCCACTTCTCTTCGAATTGAATAGGTACATAAATTTATATATACAAAAATGTAAAAATTACTCTGACACATGCCCGAGCCCTTTCATTTTATTCTCTGACACGCTTCAAATGAATTGTTCACATTGAAAATACCATCAAAAGTTCAACTTTTCAATCAAACAAAAATTCATTTGTAAAAAGAAATGGAGGAAAAAAAAGAGATGAAAAAAAAAGAGGAGGAAGAAAAAATATCTATGGATGAAAATACTCTTTAGACTTATTGAATGACAAAACAATTAATTTACCTTGATATGATAGGAATTGAGCTTTGTCCTGGGCAGACTGTTGAATGCGCTGAAGTCAAGACGACGTGAGAAAATACCATTGGCGCCACAACTTTGTCTGTAACAAGATTAAAAGTATCACATTATTATTTTTTTCTAATAACAGGAAAAAAATGGAAGAAAAAAAAACACATACGCAAAAACAAAAACTTGTGAGGATTCTTCGTGCTCTTTTGCTTTAAAGTTTCATAATATAATAATCGTTTGCGTGTTATTGTCTCGTTAGAAAATGAGAAATATATGTGACAACTCTTATATATATATATATATATATATTTGTATGGAATATTAACAAATGAATTATTTTAATGAATTCTAAGGAAGGAGACACATACACAAATATTCAGTGATTGATGTAAATAGAATAATGGAATATGTAAAGACCCCACACATTTGTCTGTATATAACTACACAATATGTAATAACATGGGCGATTTGATGATATTATTTGAAAGATAAATTGTGTGAATAGGTTGTGGGTATATACTTTGGCTTTCACCTTGGCCTCTTTTATCTGCGTGTCTGTGTTTCTATGTACGTCTCTTATGTATTTCTCTTCAATGATTGAGTTAATTTTAGATGGTGTCAAGTTGACGGGTCATCAAAATATTGTAAATTGACTTATACATAGATTGACCTTCATTATGAAATTCAAGGTCAATCAAATATAACATAAATTATAATGAAAATATTTATGAATGATTTATGGTCGAATGAAAACAAAAAAACTACAAATTTTCCTTGATTAATATAATGACAGATAAATTTATTTTCATATTTAAATTGAAAACATAAATCTATTTGATATTTTTATGGAATTATTTTTAACAAGGGAAGAAAAATAACTCTACGTGATGAGTTTTCACAAGAACCATTCATGATAATTGTAACGAAATTTGTTGATTTTGAGATATTTGTATGGAAGTCCACGAAAAAAATAATGTGAAAGAAGATGGAATGGAAAAAAAAAAATTACTGATGCATAAAAGAATTAAAGGACTTATTTCTAATAAATCAGAGAAATAAGATGAAATTGAATTGAGTTGAATTATTAGGGAAATAATATATGTAAATAAGGAAAAACATTCTAGAAGATTGCAAAATACGTTGAATAAATTTTTTGATTCAAGTGAAAAAAAAAAAAAAAAAAATGGCTGAAATTGAAAAAAATACACAGAAATTCAAACAAGTTTGTTATGAATGATGAAATGAATTTAAACAGTACATAGGAATTTTCCGAATGAATCTCAAATTCGATTTTAGTATTAATAACAAAATAACGAAGAAATGTACTAAAAAATTCTTGAATTTTACACACACTTTTTTTCATTCTAATAATAATGAAGAATTTTTTTTCCAACAGTTACAAATTAATATGAAGTTTCTGACAACTTTTTTCATAACTCTCTGTTGTTTCAGAAAAATATACAGAGCTAATGAGGATTCTCCAAACGAAACCCTCTTCACTCATTCTTTTTGTTTCCCTGCACTAAAAAACAAATGCAAGCATCAGTCATTTCCCTTTTTTTCCCCAGTCTTCTTACACTTGTACAAGCACAACGCACATCGACCACTTTTAAATCATCCAGCTGAGATAATTGATGAGAATATTCATCATACCCAATTGTTCAACATAAACTTCTGATTTGTTTTTTTCATCAATAATTCAAATAAATCAAATGGCAAATATTTCATTTGAACAAATTCAGTTCTAAAGTTATCATAAATAAATTTCACTTTTGTCCTTATATTTCATTTCAAAAAAATCATTCAAACTTATTAACTCATATGCCCATAAATATTATGTTCTTGATGAAGAACATTTTCATGGAAAACAAAAAAAAGGCAACACAAAATTTTATTGACAAATAAAATTGGAAAAATACGAGATGGAAATTCTCACAAGCATTTCTCGAATTTCATCTCACTTAAGCCCTAAACATATCATATGAAAAAAATATATCTATAAAAATATGGAAAAAGGATAAAAGTGGAAAAAGCAGTTCACGTTTCAAAAGTCAACGATATACCAAGACGCGCTGTGTTAAAAATATTTTATAGTCAAATTTATACACCGGAAACCGGTTTTAAGATTCCAACCCATGTGTTATTATCAACAACGAGTACGCAGTGAGTAAAAGCATATACGAGAGAGCGTCGTTGCCATCGCAGCTAAAGGGGGGCTCAACGCGAATTTAGAGGGCGGCTCAACTGTGCAATATACATAGAACCCCGCATGTGCGTATACACCGCGCGTTCATCACCACCAGAATAATAAAACAGGCTTTTTTTCTGCTTTTTTTTTTGTATGAGTAGCTATGAAGTATTTTTTTCCATCTTCTTTTGGCAATAGAGGGATGTTTGTGAAACATTCGAGCAAGAACGAATATTATCCCAATATTACAATCGAATTTTTTTCTGTTTTTTTTTCTCTTTCCCCCACACTCTTATAACATGAAAGAAACGATTTTAATACTCCACATGACTCTGTATACATATACAGCAAAAGATATTTCAAAATTAAAAAAATATTTATGCTACGTACTAGAGATTGTGCGCAATTTTTTCTCTTCTTCCTCACTCAATCCAAAACTATTGGGCAATGCACATCGAGTTCCAAACGCCCCAAATTTATGTCACGGTTCACGAATTCATGCCCAGAGGGAGAAACCGGCTTTTGTATGTGTACATTTCATATATGTATATATGTGCAACTGCGGTTTGGTCTCGCTGTGCAAAACTGGTTCTCTCGTCGAGTCTCATATTTGTGTGCATGTTTTGTTTTGTTTTTATCATCTTCCCTTCTTCTACTGCCTCTTCTCTTTCACCCTCTCTCTCTCTCTCCCTCTCCCACGTTCACGTTATTCCCAATTCGATTGGACCATCGCACGATAGGTAAGGGCCAAAAAATGTATAGTCAGAACAAAAACAAAATAAAACGAAGAGCAAAAAAAAATATTAAGTAAAGAGAAGAAACAACTTGGGAGAGTAACATAAAATGGAAAATAAAAGAACAAACAAAATGTCGAGAACGAAACTAAAAAAATATAACAAACGTACAAAACCAAATCGCATGGCCCAAGGCCAAATACGTAAGAGAAAAGAATGCTGTGTTGGATTATATCCAGTTGAAAAATATTTCTTCTACCTGATTGCATGATGTATAAAAATAACGGATCGCCATCTGACGTTTCACAAAATTGGTTTGTATACACACACACACCACACACGCATAAATCCATACACACTCATACAGAATGAATAACAACAGCAACGAAAAAGAGAAAAAAAAGTGTATTTATTTACTTTTCATATATCAGCTCTATTCATAAGTTCCGCAATATAATAAAAATTATTCATAAAAAAATCCAAGCTGTCGTATTATCGTCACGATTATTATTATCACTTTTTTTGCTATTATTATTCAAAGAAGGTACGAGGAATAGAGATACGAACGGGGAGTAGGGAAAGGGTGAGATCAATACACCAATAGACTGGAAATATATGCTAATCCTATATATCAAATCGCATGTATAATAAAATATAAGTTATTCCTTCATATTTTTTTTTCTCTATTTTTTTTTTTTTTTTTCATTTATTTATTGTGTACGTTCGCTGCGAGCTCATGCATGTCTCAATGAATAATAAAAATGCACATGATCAGCTACTCATCAATCTCCTACCCATGACTAATGCACAACATAACGGGGCAACTTTGCTTCACTCTTGTTGCATTAATGCACATTGATCAGCAATGGAAATCCTTGTGCGTGGGCATGGCCAATGTTTATATGTTATATGATGATGATCGATAGAATATATATATATATGGATATGTGTGGATGTATATACTCAATTGATAGAAAGAAGACCGTGAGATGCTTCACCGCGTTAGTGTTAATGATCACACACAACGCATCAGTGGAAGATCAAACGATAATTCTCACTGAAGTGAATTTATATCTACCAATCATTTTCTCATACACATGATCGACGTTATTTCTTTTTTTTTCTTTCCGTTTTCAAGATATATTTACTACATATACAGGGACACATACAGAACGCAAAATCAAGGATGAAAAATATTTATTTTACAATTTTTTTTTCTCTGCTATTTGTGTTCGATAATTGAGTTATTTTCCAATCAGTTTTGTGACATGATTTATATGTTTCTTGGATTTTCAATGAATAAATGGAAAGATTGCGATTTCAAGGACACTGAGAAAAGTCTTTTTTCTTATTTTTATATTTTAAATGGTATGAAAATCAAATAGAAAAAATTTTTTCTTGCATAGAATTTCGGTGATTTTATTATTTCTAATGCTGATATTGAATGTGATAATTATCATCTTTTTGAAGTTTCGATGCTAAAATAGCAAAGTTTTAAGAATCCTAACTTTGTTTTTTTCATAAACTATTAGAACATTATCAATAAAACGAATGCATAAAAATAAAATAGAACGAGCAAATTTACAAGAAAACTTCTAATAATTTTCTACCCAATTTGATCAAGTTTAGAAAATTTGTAAATATTCAATTGATCAATAATTTCTCGTTCTTCATCTTATCTTCTCAACATTAAATTTCCAAGAGAAATGAACAAACACAATTAAAGTAAATTTCTCTGATAAAAAATCATCATCCTATTATATAATTCAGTACTAATAAAAAATCCAGTAGTCCAATAACTCAACTAAAAAATAATCTATCACCTTCATTACTGTCATATAAAATACAGTAAAAGAAATATCGCTAAGGAGAAAAAAACAAAAATAGATGATCTAGTCACATCTGCACATAAATTTTCCATGTAACACCCCATTAATATATTAACATCTTGACTAACTGGAGTGTAGGTATATTTATATATGCATAGATAACAACAGCCGGTGTGTGTTTCTATACGGAGGTTGATAAGTTTGATATGGAGAGAGGTCTAACGTCTATCTCATGATACGTAAGCGTGATGTGAATATAAATTGTTCACATAGGCATACTTGAACAATGAAAACGCACACACATACTGATTAAAATTCAATTGTGTTTGCATATATATATATACTGTTCATATCAAAATAATTTCGTATGAATCGCGTGTGTTGTTAACACAAATACAATTCACCTCTACTAATACCTTCATCACCAGCGCAACTAACGATGTTTTTTTTGTCAGAGAATTTTTCTGCGCAGTTAGAAGGCGTGATATCGTTACTGAGTCAGATGCCCTTCCGCTCCGTGTTTCAATGTCAACCGCAATGTAAATACAAATCATGTACTTGTGTATGGGCTCGTATGAAATAGCATGAGTGTGTAGACATAAATATATGTGTGAAATTGACTTCTAGACTAGTCTCCTATTGAATATCTATAACTACGATGCGTCATAGATAATTTTTCAAAGCCGTTACGTGAACAAATGTTAAAAATTTTCATTTTTATATTATGAAGGATTCAACTGGGTTAGACGATAACACGAACAATTGAAGACAGATATGATTTTTATGATGGATATGATTTGATGTATTAGAATGAATAGTTGGAAATATTTATAAATGATTTTTCTTCCAAATTTTATGATAAACGAACTCGATGAAGATAAACAAAAGGATGAACAAAAGATGTGACACTTTTTTTTTATCTAATGACATGTTGAATTTAGAATAAAAAAAAATAGAATGAATATAAAAGTATATTATTAAATATACACAAATTAAAAAATTTGTGTTTATTTATTTTTTCGCTGCTTTTAAAATCCAGAGTTCTCCATAATATTCTTCATCCACAATTTTTCCAAATGCTTTTATCTGGATATTTCATGGTAACATTTTATCGCCATTTGAAAAAAAAAAAATAATTTTTGTCTAGAGATTTTACATGAATTTCTATTCATTATCAATTTTATTCGCCATCATTTTTATTCATTGTTGAAAAATTCAAAACAAAAAAGCGATGATGTATCTTTCGACAAGTCACAGTGACGTTTCCCCCTCATATGGGAAAAAAAAAGTTATTTCAAAGCGAACAAAGGATGATTAAAAATACCCATTCATCTCCTACAACCCCATTATCCATTCCCCAACAATTTTTTTCTAGACACACGTTAACATAGTCACGTGTCGACAACAGGAATTATCGCAACAAAGACGCGAATGATTGTAGGGTGTTAGTAATATATCGCTTTGATAATATAAGTAAATGGCTTCATAATCTGAATTTTTTACTCTGCCTTTCCCCATTCATCTAAAACTTGTATGAAAATAAAGTATAAAAATATTTGAATTTACATTAACGACAGATTCATTTTATTTTATCTGTACTAAACCGCCAATTTTTTTTTCTCTTTTTTCCTTTTTTTCTCCTTTAAGTAATAACATACAATTGATTTATTACTTCACACATATTTGTTTCACGTGCAAAATCTTTTTCTTTTTTTCATCCTCAAGTGTGAACAAACTCAGTTACGCATTTATATATCATAATTCATAGATGTAATAATAGTTCATAGACTTCCTGGTTTTTATTAGGTATAATATGCTGATATTGAGTCATCCAATGTTATCACACAACTCACAGTGCATTGCATGACATCATCATCGTATTTTAGTGCAGACTGTAAAATAAGAGAACATGAATAAAAAAAATAAATGGCAACGATCTGAGAATTTGCACAGGTAAAAAAATAGGATAAAATATAACCTATGATAATATTTTTTTGCTCATGATGTCTCTCGATCCTTTTTCACCCATCAATTATGGCTCAATGGGTTGGATGACGTAAGAAAAAGAGTGAGATAGTTAGAAAAGAGAACTTATGATATTTTTCCATGAGGTCAAAGTAAAAACCCAAGAGCTTCCCTCGGGCACACCTATATAACCCTTTTACACGCCTTCAAAACGAGATTCATAATTTAATGCGGTAAAAATTTTTGCCCACTCGCTCATCCTCACTACCCACTTTCACACACGCTCAACATACTCATACACAACACATACACACGTACACACACACATTCATGTGAAAATACTCTTCTGAAAGCAGTTGATCGTACAGAAGAAAAAAATCCACAAGATAAAAGAGATAAGAACATGAGCAAAGTGAAAAAAAAACTTAACAGTTGGATGTGAAGAAAAAAAAAGAAGCGAAAATAGATACGTGCATGTATGTGAGGGCACAACCTTCGCATGAAATTCAAGGACTAAATCATAAATTACTCACACTGAAACTACGTTTCATACTAAAAATAAAAGAACGTTTAAAATAAAACATGTGTAAATTAACGTTCTCACAAATTTCTTAGAAATTTCATCCAATAAAAAATCGATTGAGCCACTTAAATAAATGAAATAATAATTGATAAATTGAATTATTTCTATTGATAGATGAAATAAATTTCCTTTGTAATAATAAAAAAGTTATAGAAGACGGAGATTACGATGGGCATTTGACATTTATTTTAAGTCGTATGAAAAACATAATACAAATTCATAAAGAAAGATAGAGACAATAGACCAGGATGTCCGGTTAGGATGGATCGTTCGTTGTAATCGTGCGAATAGACAGACAGTAAACGTCGTTAAAGCGATAGTTTGTATTATAGCCTGAGCTAACTTCAACATCATGCAATACACCAAAGTGAATACAAAATAAGCGAATAAATAAACGGAAAGGTTATATATTAAAATGTAAATTCAACGGAAATATATGCGAGGCTTTTAATACCAAGTCGGACTTTAGTTAAATGACAATGTTGCACACGTTGTATAGTCATTTTTTATTTTTACCATCACCCACACCGACAGTTCTCTCTTCACTCATTCACCATCATCACGCCCTTCTTCTCATTTCCAACTCAACAAATGACAAAGACTGTTGTACTATGACTATATTCCACCTTCTCTCCTGGGAAATGTGTCTTGTTAAATAATCGTCGACGATAATACGACGCGCAGGCAAAGACGACAACGAGTCTCAGTGGGGAGCGCGTTTCACTTTGTCGACGAGATGACGACGACGTGTTAGCAATGAACTCAAACATGATGACTATTGCTAATCTTAATTGATATACATCAACCCCATTCAAAGCGATACAAATATCTTATAATCTTCTTTTGTCTCGTATAAATTCATATGAATTTCATGAGGTCTGTGGCATTTTCAACGTCGCTGCAATAAATTTAATAATTTTTCATCTATTTTAATATTTCAATTTGAATTATATTAAATAATTCAAAGAGACATCTGGACAATTCCATACATTTTAAATTGACTTTATTATTAAAAGTATCACAAAAATATTCAGAAAAGAGAAGGTGTCGATTTTTTTCCCATATTATTATTTGTTGGTTTTATTATGAACAATGTGAGAATATTACGAAAGAAAGAAACAGAGATTACAACAATTTTAATTCTCATCTATCCTATCAATATTTACACGAAAATCAATTGAAAAAATCATTCACAAAAATAAATTACACCAATTTTCCATTACAATTCATTTATTGAAAATTGAAGTGAACTCAAACATCACAAACGGATCTCGTCATCCACAAACACTTATTTCTTCTCCTCTTATTCAATCCATGATACAATTACACACAAAAATGTAAACAATGTTTCACATGAATAATTTATAACTAAAACTCGTTAGCGAATAAAAAAAAGGAAACAAAACAAAACTATCATCCCACTCTTTCTTTAACAAATTCATTCGCATAACCACAAGAATAATTGACACTCATTTCAAGTCAATACACCTCAAGTATTTATAAAGTTATAAAGAACACATACTCAACTAACAACTCGTTCTTTGCAATTGATTAACGGTTAGCTACTAGCGTAGATTAATATCTATACCAAAGAAATTAATATCGCTCCGTACAGAAGGCGTATGTGCATAGATGGAAAGCAACAAGAAAGACGAGGCTCATTATAGAATGCAATGAACAGACGGTCAACATAGAGAGAGAGATGAAAAAAATAATACATATATATAATACACGGCTGAGTAATAACGAAAAAGAGAGTATATAATTCCGTAAGAAGGGAAATGACAAACCGCCTTGTATACTCTCGCATAATATGAGCGTCTCCTTTTCCTTCCTTCATATATATTAATCGACAGAAATCTATTATTCTTTTTCTTTCTACCTCTTCTTCTTTATCCAACAATCACTCGAGAAGATTTCTGAGAATGACAACGGGGAGCAACAGAACGATTACGAGACCAAACGTTTATATATATATACAAATCTCCACAGCATTGAGCATAGTATGAACCAAGAAAAATTTTACCATCCACTTTTCTCAACGTTTATCATCAATAGAATTATTTTTATTTCTTCTCTTCTTTTCTTATATCAATTTCCCGATTCTTATTGATGCCAACGAAAAAATGTAGTGTCGTCTGTCGATGACAGCCTTCTTAGTATTACTAGCAGTTGACACATTCACAAAAAAATACAGAGAGAGAGAAAGGAATAAAAAAAAAATGTCAACCAAGACGATATTTCGTTGTGTCAATATTCTATATTTCGTTTGTATAGTAAATACGCACGTACGCACAATTTTGTAACGGTGGAGGTTTATTTCTGGTGTTGAAGGGATCGTTAATAGAAAAAAGGCAGACGAAATGAACGAGTGACGACGACAGTTGAAAAGTTTTCTTTTTTTTTTCCTCTGTATTTTGTACGTGTATGTAGTAAAATTGATAATGTATACACAGTTATATATATATATATATATATATATGTGCACAAAAAGGGGCAATACCAAACTACCCTACCACCATCAACATAATAATCACACTACCACCCGTGGAGAATAAAAAATCAGGATCGCGAGCGTCAAATTGCGTCCGCAAATAATACTTTTGGACAACTGTGTTTCCTATGTGACGACGATGTGAGAAAATTTTCCTTCTCTGCATCGTCTTCCTTTTACGTCTCCTTATTTTCTGTTTTTTTTTTTCTTTTCTTTTCATGAGGGTGTCAGAATCAGCGCGTTTTTTTTCTCCCTATTTATCAAACCCCTGGCCTTATTTTAGTGCCTTATGTCAATGCAATTCTTACTCGTGTCACGTCACCATCTCCCACAGAAAGACGAAAAAAAAAAAGGGAAAAAGGGAAAACGAATGAGCGCTCTTTGAAGCTCGCGCTCGCGCCCCTTGACGAATTCGAGAGTCAGAAACAAGGGGGCAATTTTTGTTGAAATTGAATTTTACCATCTAAAAAGTATATATAACGAGATGAAGAAGCAGAAGGTGGAGGAGGTGGTAAGGAAGGTGGAGGAGAAGAAGGTGGCAGTGTAGTGGGTGGAGGCGTTGGAGCCTGCGGGCAGAACGATAACCTTCATCAGGAAGAGGGTGTTGCCTCTACTCACTAGACTGCGAATAGACTTATGTATACATATATACATGTATAAATGGATGATGCGTCCCGAGAATCGACTATATAACTGGTTGATCAAGATCGCCAATGGCAGCTCGAGGTCGTATTAAAGAGAGGGCGGATCATTCACGCGAGAATATCCGACAGTTTAAAGCTCATTATCAAGGGAAAAAATGAAGATTTATATTGAATAGCAAGAAACAAAAAAAAACACAATCAACATATACATACATTTATTTAATATATGTGTATATATCAGTGATGAGAGAGAATAAATGTATACCATTTACCAACGTGAGAATTGTAGCTTTATATAAATAGATTTTTTTTTGTCTCCGTATGTTTTTTTTTATTCAATACAAACGTGTGTGACGGGTAACGCCTATTCATTTGAGAACGAAATACGAGACGAAGTGGAGGAGGAAATGTTTTTCGCTTAGGTCTTATGTTTGTATGTCCATATAATATTATATGGTGTGTATTTGTGTATATAGTATAGCATTTGGTGGTAATTTGAAGATAAGTTATATTAATAATCCTTTTCTGCTTTACAGTAACGCCACCAACGAACTTGCACTATAAAATTAACATACTCGACCGAAATATGTTTCATATGACATTTGCTATTGAATTCCTTCATTTTTTCTTGTTTTTCTATTTTTATATGCTCATTTTGAAATGTATATAAATAGATGCATGTTACATATGTGTATATATTCAGGGATTTAAAAATGATTGCAAGTAAGAAGTTGGATTATTTATATCGTGACGTATCTGGTTCAATTGATATTTTTCCGTTATATTTTATACATGCGAGTTTTGAATATATATATATATATATTGAAAGACGTCTGAAAAGAGAATGTTTTTATATCGTTTTTATTTATTAGGGAAGTTGTATAAACTGTAAAATGATATTTAATCAGAAAATTATTCACTAAGTTGTTTAATTATAAAATATTATGTAGATATTCATAAATTTCTGTTTTATATTTATCAAATGTATAATTGATATTATTAATGTATCCAAACGTTTAACTGCACGATCAACTTATGCTCTCAATTTGTTGAGATTTTATTTTTGAAAAAGATTTACAAAGACAAAAAAAACTGAGGTGAGAGAAACAAAAACTTTACGAGTCTATCTCTGAATTTTTATCGGAAAAGTTTAATAGTTTGTGAAATTGCATTTCATTTGGGACACGATTTGTTTTGTTTGTAGAGTTGCTCGTATTGTTCCTTTCACAAAAAAAAAGGAAAAAAAAAAGAAAAGATTTCTGTATGTTATAACAACTCATTCTTATTCCAGTTTAAATGCGCGCTCATAATAACTGTTTCATTTCTGTAAATCTTCAGAATTTCAGATATTTACTAAATATTTTTCTAATTAATTACCCAACATCAAATTCCTAAAAATTAGGGAAACAATTTTATGATTCACTCCAACGCGTATCATCCCCAACAACAAATAATAATATCAAAAACCATTTTACGATTGCAAGTTTAACGATTCAGCTTTCGATAGTTAAGCTCTAACATGATAATATTTCCAAACAAAATTCCACCGTGAGCAATTTATAGAAACGATATATATTTTTATATATAAATTTATAGTAAGATTTTGTAACCTGGAGGTGAACATGGACGTTAACAAACCAATTAGCAGTAAACCATACTGGTGTAATAATTTACAATGCAACATAAACAATAACTCGTCTCTGTAAAACCCCCATGCACGTCTGACAGACAACAGTAACTTCGATTTTCCTTAGTGGCCTCTAGCGCCCACATTTTAACGTCTCAGTGAATGAACAACTCCTATCGGAAGAATGAAATAGATTCAGTGGGATATAACAGCTGACGAAGAGAAAAAAAAAATCAATATGATTGGTAACAAATATTCGCAATGTATTTCATTCACGAATTATTCTGCAATTGGACTGTTCAAAGTATTGCAATCAATAATTTTTTATTGCATTAACTTACGCATTGAAATTGTATCGACGTATTTGTTACGTCGTACGGAAATTCGTTAAGTAGGCGAACATCAGTATAAAAATGTATGAGTAAAAAGGCGGCAACGTTGTGACAAAAAAGGAGTGACTCGCCTCTCAGTTCATGAATGTTAATACGAGCAAACATACACGGTATATCGCATGCGCGTGCGCATTAAATTTCCTACGCGCATTTAATGCGATTTATATTTGTTTAATTTGCATAAATTTGGCAATCAGCTCACTTACAAAAATTCCCAATGCCGCTCAACTATATCTATGTACGCATAAAAAGTGACTCGACGTTTCTTTGTTTCTTTATCCATACTTTATTTATTTAGGCTGTCAAAAAAAAACACTGAAGGCCATTCTTTGTTCCTTCGTCAAACAACAAAAATAAAGAATAAAATAAATATCAAGTCAGATGTTTTAGAGATGCAAAGTTTAATTGATATTTCAATCTTCTTTTTCTTATTTTCTGTTGATTTGCTGCTTTACCATTTTGATAGTTAAGTCCGCGTTTGTTGGTTGGATGAAATGCGAGAAAGAGCAAAGTAAGGAAAAAAAAAAGAAATAGAGAGCTACACAAAAAAGTTTAATTGAGAAAAGCCTCAGTGGCGTGATCGAGAGTAGTGAAAAGTGACGACAAAAATCCCAGGACTCTTCGCATGTCGCCCCATCGTCTTTAAGGCATCCTTGAGCTTGAGAGATCTACGAAGGGTCGGAGTTCAGGGTCACTCTCTCTCGCAACTCCATCTTGTTGAGCCTATCGCAGTCTTCTGCCCATTATTTCGAACGAACAGAAAAACAAGGAAAAAAAAAAGGAAAACGTAGCAAAAAACACATTTTCCAACGAATAAAAAATTCTTTCCTCTGAGATATTTTCACCTTTTGCTAAAGTGTAATAATTTTATGATAATTATCAAATGAATCAAAAATTGAACGAACCATATGATATACCTTTAATTGTTATCGGTCATTTTTTTTGTTCACTTTATCTGTATTAAATAATATCTCTATTTCAATTTGGCAAATATACAAATACGTGATTCCTTATCTTCAATTTGGGCGTTCAATTTGTAATCTCGAATCACGTGAGCAATCCACTGAATAATCACAAATGTTCACCTATTATGATTTTATATTGAAATAGAAAGAGAGAGAGAGAGAGAAAAAGAAAAAAGAAAAAAGAAAAAAGTGATGAATAAGTCACACATTGCCATCATATATTTTATCACTATCAAAGATTATCAAGATTTATTTTCTATGTGTACATATGTGGAGTGTGATTCGAACACGTTACAGCACGTCCATGTGTGCTTCTACTTCTACATCTGATGGTTATCATTTTTTTCTTTCATTCCAATTTCCCTCAACCAATAAACCAAGATAGAAAGCAATTTTTTTCCATCAAGAAAAAAAGAAATACATAAAACAAAAAGAAGGCGAGAAATAATAAATAAATAAAACTTGTGTGTGAAGTAGCACCGAGGTTCGAAAATATTTATTCAATTATGATAGAAGACAGAGGGATGACCTTGACCGGTAAAGTATGAAAGATATATTTTTTCTCTTTCGCCTTTTTTTTCACCTTCTTTCTTTTATTTTCATTATAACCGTTGAAGGGAATGAAAAGTATTGCCCATTACACTCATGTGTGCTGTCCTAAAACCACCTTTTCTCTCACTCTCTCGTTCCCTCTCCCACTCTCACTCAAGCTGCCATGAATTTTTAGCGTACTCATTTTTATTTTTCTCAGACATCGTCATGCGTCGTCCATGATTCAATGTGCCAGTAATCCGCGCCCCCACAGACACACGTCGTGTGGTTTGACTTTTAATTTTTTTTTTTTTTCGTCCCCACTCTCTCCATTTGTTGAGGAGAAATCGAAATACATATATATATATATATATGTATTTATATACATATTCAAAACTGGTGCGTTGAACGATAAGAGAAACCAAGTAGAAAAAAAAACTAAATATTGATTATTAAATGTATAAATGAAGAAAAAAAACATGTGCACATGAATCATTTATTTTACATTCGTTTTTTTTTCTCACAAGTAACACAAAAAAAAGATCAACAAAATAATTCTGAAACATTATCACTGACACAATGATAATATATTTGTATTTATTGTAATTTAAACATCCGTAATTCTCATGGGAAGTATTTTCTCGTATTTAATTTCGTGTCAAATATCGTTAAATTGGCACATATTCAACTTTGAAAATGTAGACGAGTTGAGTGCCAAGAAAAGAGCAAATGAAGGTATGGAATCAACTCATGATGAAATAGTATAAAAATAATAATAAAAATAATAATAAGAAAATGCGGTCACAACAATGAAAAAAAAAAATAAGATAAGTCTTATCAATGATTAAATAAACGTTTTTACCACGTTGTATTACCAGTGAATGTGTATGCATAATCTCAAGAGGTGCAGCATTATATACATATATATATATATGATGAAATTCGACCATTCATGATAATTGCATACATCGGCACTCAAGAAAATAACGACAATTCAAGTTACTCTCAATAGCATATGAATAAATATTATCAATTCATATAAACACATCAATACCCATTTTTTTGATTCATACCATCCACATTAATTATAAATACGATATTCCCAAATTTCTAAAATTTATCAACAATCAATTTATAATTTAAATTAAAAACAAAAGAATATAATAAGCAATTTTTAAATACTATCCAACAACAATAATTCTCTCATAATGTTATCTAATAAATAAAAAATGTTGTCTTATATCGCAGAATCTCATTCAAAAAGTTCTTGGTACATATAAGTGTGTCCATTCATCATCATCCCGCTCTCACTTTCTTTCTTTCAATTTCCCCAGAGTGAATATTACTCTCCGATCCACAACAGTAAATTCACTCACTCGCAATTTCATGTCTCTTTCACCACCGCGTCCATTATCCACAATTCAACTGTGTCCATCATCATTGCTTTTCTCGTTTCAACAAAACCCCAAAAAAGGAAAAAAAAACAAAAAAAAAATTCGTACATTGGTTTGCGCACATCCGGGACGTGCACAACCAAAATACGAAAATATAAAGAGAATAAAAAGAAAATACGAAGTGGTGATATGGTACAGCGCGGGACAACAAACCACACCGAAGCGCTGCTGCGCGAACAAGACAAAGAGAAGAAAAGAGTCTACGAAAGCAAAGGTGGGCAGAGGAGGTTGATGGTGAGGGGGAAGGATTTATTGCTGGCGCAGAAGTGGCCGATCCCCTAAAAGCAAACCCACGAATGCGCGAGCAATTACGTTAGATGCTGTTTTGTTGCTGGTAGTATAGCGGTAACTATACTTGGTGAGGCTTGTACGCAAAAAAACAAACAATAAAATAGAATAAAGAAAAAAAAACGAGAAATTGAGAAGCAAAAGGGATGATGATAATGATAGAAATGTCGAAAAATAAAAATAAGTAGATAAATAAACGAGAATACTGCAATGGCATTTATTCTAAAAACCCTTGACAATTCTAACGAGTTTATAAACTTCATTCGACCAACCTAACCAAAATCATCAACCGGTATATTTTTTACCATTATAAAACCAACGGGCGCGCAAAGCGCTTCCCCCAACGTTTTGAATGCGCATCGTGGTGAGACACCAACGGCTTTAGATGCAGTTGGCCTTGAAAGCAACTAAAAGACTCTCCGCTTGCTCTTCACAGCCCCGCGTACAAACACCATCATATACTATATCGATGTGGTGGCCATGAGAAGGTGGCCACGGTCAAGGCTACAACAGGCAACCCTTTCTATTTCCCTCTCGCTTGCTCTTCCTATCCCTTTTCCTTTGACTCGCGTCGTTGCACGCCCATCAGATGTGAAACCAGAAAAACCCTTCCCCTCACGTCCATCCGATGCCCGTGAAACCTGTGTCCATTTCAAGGTCTACGTCACGATAATTTTTATCATTTTATTATATTTTGATACTTAGCATTTATATCTGATGCTTTTTTTTCTCATAAGAAAAATTTAAAGAGCTGTTCATTTTCGATAATTCTATTGCTTATGGTTAAATTATTTATAATTGGTTGAATATGCGCGAAGACTCTGGAGAATTTGCTTCTTCATTTTTGTATGAATTTCATTTTATATTTAAATTTACTGTAATACCATCATGATTGGAAACATTACGATAATTGAGAGAAAAATAGTGACGATAAGAACTCGCTAATTGAATATAGGCTAACTTTCTAAAAATATCAAATCTAGATTGACAATATAAAAATATTAATATTGTCAATCTGTGTTAAATTGAATTAAAAATATTTATGATTCGTGATTGCAGTGATACATTATATAAAGAAAAAAATAATAAAGACACATTGAGAGTTCAATAAAATGAATTTTGTCTCAATATTTTTTTCAAATTTTAATTATCAAATTGCTCTTCAGTGATACTCCACGAAGTTCTCCACAACATGACTGACACATATTTCAATTCTGCGGGTCAAAATGCATGAGAATTAAAAAAATGATTATCAAGAGAATTTTAGAGTGAAGACAAACCTGGTAAATTTATCCATATAATAATACCCGTATGTTTTCACTTATTGTCCCTCTAACATTTATTTTCAGTAAACATCTGACACGTTTCTTTATCTACCTTTCTAATTTGGGATACAATAATATTTTTCAACTCAAAGATAAAAATGAAAAAAGCACTTGTAGACAATTCTTTCAAGATAAAACATCGATAATCTGTTATGTGATAAGAAATAAAAATAGCAAAATAATAGCAAAACAAGGATAAATTTTCATTCATGAATATTGTGTGGTAGTGATGGTGTAGGTTGTAGCATTATAGTAATAGCATCAGTGGAAGTTGTTATGTTGTATAATCTCACGAATGCTTCACATTAGACCCAGTGACACATCTCTGAGTGAGAGAAAGGAAAAAAAAGGAATGTGACTAACATATGGGCTCTGTATTATGTATACAACCATTTCAAGAATCTATTTTAAGCCTATGGTATATTATGTGCCCCGCCCTTTTCCGTACAATGATAACAAATTTACAACAGATAGAAGTCTGTTTTTTTCCGGCTATACCAATTTCAATAATACACATACCAGTTTCTTTGCTCAAGTACATTTCTTTCACTTTCTGAATGATTAAAAAACAGGCACAGGACAGAACAACGGAAGAAAAAATAACACATGGTAAAATATGTGTGTGTGTGTGTGTGTGTGTGTGTTGTGTGTATGCATATGTGGATTTCTTTACCAAACTATATAAAATAAATTAGTCTGGACGTGAATACAGAAGAGTCGGGTTTCAAAAGCCCGTACCGAATTGGCTTCCGAACCGCTCACGGATTAATATGTGTATTTATATCGTACAGCGATAGAAAAATATTCCTTTCATTTTTTTTTCTTTTACTACTTTTCAGTTTTATATTCTTATTTCTTATAAGAGTATTGGAATTTCTAGAAAATCTCTGAGAAATAGGCTATTTTTTGCTGGTTGTATTAATTTAATTCATTCAAACGTCTCTTCGTATTTATGATAACTTTTTTTCTTTTTGAAAAATCATGCAATCGATTTGTGTATTTTTAAAAGCATTCACGGTTGATTCAGAGACAAATTTTGATATCTTGATGATGATGAGATTAAGTGGCTCTTCAAATTCACACCGCAGTCTCAAATGATAATGATAATAATGAAGACTTGAGGAACTTTTAATCAGGAGAGAGCGACTTCTATTTCAAATGTTTGTCTAAGTACGAAGAGATAAGAAATTTCGAATCATAATCATGTAATCGTTGATTCTAGATACGTTTTATATTTAATTTGAAATTAATTTTTGTTTGAAACAAAAATTTGAACTGTCAACATTGAACAAAGTTATCGGTTAATCGAAAAATTATATCGCTTGCCAGTGTAATCTGACAATTATTACTCAAAATTAACCATTTCATATTCCTATTTGTAAGATAATATATTAAATCATAATATTTTATGTAAAACTTTCATGTTATTTAAATGTATTCGCATAAAAAATTATGTGAATGAATTTTCATTAAAAAAAATCTTGAAGAGAATAAAATTAATATGAAATGAAAGAAGAATTTCATCATAACTCATTTTTTCTCCATCAGAAATATCCATTCTATTTTCCTAATCATCTTCTGGATGTATTGTAAACACCATTAATTTTATATAGAACTGCCTTATTCTTATTAAATAATCACTTTACATAACGAAAGAAGTTGACATCAACATTTATTAAATATTTCATTCGCATTTTAAAGAAAAAAAAGACAATATCCAAACGGATATTTTTAGAATTAAAACGAAATCGATCTAACGAAACTTTCCACCTGATTAAATCTATTTTTAACTCTACTCCAATTATCAAAATCACCACGAACCGAAAACATGAGATAGATCATTCTGTTCCTTGGATTCATCAATCATATAAACAGATGGAAAAAAACTAACATCTCGCCTTTAATAGATCATCAAACAGCTAATTTAATATTGAATAATAAAACTTACCGAACTCGATGATCACCAAAGAAATCGATTTTATTTGTCTTCCGCTTGACAATAGCATGAGGTTGATGAAATGGACTAACGCTCGGTTCGCTAGTTGCTGGCGGTGACATTGAACCAGTACTAGATGACAATGAACCAGCGCGACCGCGACTTGATTCCATCATTTGCGATTCAATACTACGACCATTGGTATGATTAAGATGACCTGGTGGTCCAGCAGACAGAGCCAAACTTGGTCTTGTATTTTGACGATTGCGACGTTTTTTCTTCTTCGCTTCCGTTTCATCAGGACGTTGTCCTGTTACATTACCAAAAGTAGTAGTCAACCAATCCAAATCTTTCTTCAAATGTCCACGGCCACAACGACAACCGCATGCTTTAAATGCCAAATCGTAACCCTTCTTTGTCCATAAATTTTGATGACGCTGTCTTTCAGACCAACTGCGCGCACGCCCACAACTCTTTAAATATGTTAGTACTGTTTGTTCCCACGCATCAAAACACTCACGATGCATAAATTGACCCATTGGACAATTATCATTATTGCAAATAACTTTAACAGTATCCTGCAATGAATTATGTCTTATTAAAGCATCGCCACGTAAGCATTCAGTTATTGGCGCACAACAACGCATTGTGCCAGCTATATTTGCTTGCTGATTCACAATATTCTCCATTATGTCTTGATTTGCTGCGACCTCGAGCAAACCACCAACGTGTCCGTTACCGGCGTGGCGCCTCGGTGCCATAACCTCGACCTTCCTAAACTCTCGCGTAGGTCACGCACTCAATAACAAAATATTGTATTGTTTCGATTTATTATCGTTGTTATTACTATTATTTAATAATAATAGTGATGATGATGATGATGATGATGATGAAGAAAAAGTTGATGCAATGAATGTCAATGATCTACTACTCTCCGATGATTGTTCGTCACAATTTATTAATTCATTTATTTTATATCGTAATTTGATATTCTTCTGTTTGCTTTTTATCAATAAAATTTCATTATTTATTGTTGATTTTAGATATCCATACACTAGAGTTGAAAATTTACGTTTCACTCCCATTCAATGCAGAAATTCCAAATAGACGGAGAATTATGATAACTCTTGGACAATTTTTGGTTTGTCAAATTACTGTCAAATGTATTTTCTTTTTTGTTTTCGTTTTTTCTCGTTTTTCGTAATTGAATATTGAGAAAATCAAAATTAAATTTGACTATTCAATGTGCAAAGTCACTGTCGATCTCAGTTTTATCTTGAAATTCCATTCACAATTTTTGTCCCACATGAAACACAATCAATTTATTTCTCTCATCTATATTGTGTTTCATTCATTAAATATCAAATAAAAGAAAAAATAATAATAATAACACGATGTGTCCTTTTTATTGATTCTTTCAAAAATTTAATTGTCATACAGAAACCAAAAAAAAAAATGAGAGAACAAAAAAATATCGATGGTGTAAAAAGATATTTTTATTCAATAGTTTTCTTCTATTTCTCTCAGTTGAAATTTGTAAACACAAATGTAGCGCGCACGTACGCACTTATATACGTTGAACGAGAATAGTATAAACTGATGATACCAACACGAAGGCGGCAACAGCTATACTGACTGACGCGCCTCGCTCGACGAAAGCACGACGCGCAAATGTCAGGGTCACCGTCGCAGCAGAGCGCGGCGCGCGGTTGTGTACGCGCGAATGGGGATGAACACGTAATATTCGATAGTATGACAACTCAAATTTCAATTTTATTATTATTTCACGTTTTGTTATTGTTTCAAAAACATTTATAACCACGTAAACACTCTTTTTTTTTTTTTCACTTCGACTTTCCACCTCTCCCTGACCCAAAATCTTTATTTTTGTTCTTGTGTTTACGTTTACACGAAAAATTCGTATTGCGTCGTTAGCATTGATATTATCACTGAGTATTCATTTTGAATCCATGTCCCTTTTTTTTTGCAATGACAATTTTTTCAATGAAAATAGTATTGTTCAGTATTTTTTTGTGTGTTTTCTTTTATTTTTTTTCTTCGTGTTTTGTTTTTAATAGGTAAATAATGAGGTATATTCGATGTAAACACAACTTTTCACGTAGAGCTCGCACCAGTCACTGCGAGTGACGTTCGCGGGTAACATGCGGCGTGCCGGCACCGTTGGAAGCACAGCACGGGCGAGCGCGAAAGTGAGACCCTATTGGGTGAAAGCGAAAGCGTTATGGTGGGGGTCACGGCTAGAGCGCCAATCGATGCACTGCTCCCTCTTGGTTTTGGATGAAGGTTTGTGTATATGTACAGTATAGTGGGTACGACAACGAGAGAAATGGATAGAAATATATGTTGCTGATATTTCGTGCACTTCAGCACGTGAATATTCCGAGTTTTTTGGTGTATGAAATTTTTACTGTGCTGCACGTGGATTTTTTTTTCTACTGTTTAGTTTGTTTTTTGTATTTTATTTCATTCGGTTTAATTTTCAGTTGATTTAGCGAAAAAAAAAAACGGAGGATCAATGAATAGTGAATATATATTGGAATTTGGCGGCTTTGAAATGCAAAAATAAATATCAGGTGATAAAAAAAGTGTATTTGATCATTGAGGTGTTGGTTGATTATTGGTATGAACAGATTATGTGCAAGAATTTTTTGATTGTCAGATGGAAAATGAAGTATTTTGAAAAAAAAAATTGATAAAGATTTGTAATTAATTTATCGGTACTTGCTGAATAATGAGAAATGAAACCATAGCAACAAAAAATTGTTGGTTGACAGATTTATCTCACACTTTCATGAATTTCCTAAAATTTTAGCCCGGAAAAAAAAAGCTGTGGACCGTCTTCAAAACATAAATTAAAACCGGAAAGAATAAAAAATTGTTCCTTTTCTCAAATTTACCGTGAGCTCACTCATTTATTATACCAATTAGAATTCATACAATTTCCGAAAGAACTTCATTCCCATTTCCACAAGTAATATTTTCACATTGAAAATATCAAAGTGAAATCAACTCGTTTTTACTGGAAATTTATTTGTAGAACAAACCCCTGCATCTACGTCAATCCTAATTTTCTCAATATATTTCGTTGAGCCGACTGTAAATTAAAAAAATTTGTTGAAACATGTGGTAATCATTTCTTATTTTTATTTCATTTCATTACTCCTTCTTTATTTTTCTCTTCCTTTTCTTTTTTGATTTGTTGCTTGGTGTAAACTTGTTCTCAGTTAATTCTATTTTTGGACCAACTGTCTCGTGAGAAGTTTAGCTGATACATATATAAGAGACAGATCGTGAGACACTTGGGAGCACAGAAAAGTTATACATTTATATGTATACACATATTTTCAAGAAATGATAAAATATGTTTTTATTTCAGACGAATTCGAATTTCGCGAGTGTTATATCTAGTTGGATTTTCAAAGAACAGACAAATACATCATACTATAATAAACCAACGCCAAAGAATCAACACAAGATCAATTTACGAGTTTATTCATTCCAACTCAGCATTTAAACAATTCCTGTTGTTCATCTATTCATAGACCATTTTGCGTTCATTTATATGGTTTTCGATTAAATATTTCGTCAAAGAGTGTGCAGAAAATGAACGTTAATGTTAATAACACACAGAGCACATTGGAAATCGCTAACTAAAATTAAACAAACAGTCAAAACATCAATTTATTGAAGATTAGTACAAGTAATCGGTGCTCCAATATCTTTTCATTTTTCGCATATTTTCGTGATGAACTATAAAACTAAATTAACATCTGCAAGTGAATAAAACAACTGCAAGTGAATAAAACCAAGTGAATTTGATTATACACGTAGCAAGTGTATATATTCGTTGTCAACTGTCGGAAGTGTCGCTAAATTACGAACGATACCCTCTTTTAAATTTAGCCCAAGGTCAACCAATAGACCACTGTTTATACGAGACCTAAGGACGTCGGTTTTATTTTTTAAAATCGTCCGTTACGTTCGTGCCACGAATATCAGAAGTTTTTGTTTTCTGACTTTCTTCATGTTATTTCTTACTCGTCTTCTCTCCACTGTCATTGACTTATTTTTTCGTTTTTTTTTTCTTCTTTCCTTTCGTTTTATCTTCGCACTAGGGGCACGTCTTGATGTTACAGTTATTTATTTATCACAAGACCGCGACGCAACAGTATCGTCAACCACTCTACAATGAGCACGTAAATTTTTAGGGTACTCAAATGTAAAAAGTATTTCACTCGTTCTCTTATTTTTTTCATTGCCGGTAAGAATATTATGTTTGGATGAAAATACATTTATTTATTTTCTTTCTTTTTTTTTTTTTTTTCCTACTGATTATATTTGTGTATTTTGTACGATTGACCCAATATTTATAACTATCACTACAAGCTTATCACACGCTATGTGTCATGTCACAGTAATCAAAATTTCACCAGTTGTGAAACAAGTTGAGTGTACATCACTTGTATTCAATCGCTGTATAAAAAATATATTATCAATATTCATTTTTATTCTTCCATTTATTCTGATAATTCTTAATCGCAGCCACTCCGGGTGTTTTTTTTTTAATCGAGACTCTTAATTACATATTCATGTTTATGAAAAGAAAATAATTAATAAAATTCAAGGCTAATGAAGTTGTGTTTTTATATATATCCATTTTTATTTTCTCACAAATTAATCCTATTGTATAAAATCATTTTTAATTAACAATACACAATGTTGCAGATATCATTGTAATTTATGCATATTCAATAATTTATTTTGAGAATGGAATTGAGTTTGTTCAATAGTTCAAATTAAAAGATAAAAAACGAAAGGACTTCATTTCACCGCAGTGGTATTGAATTTCAAACGACCCAGTTTGGTGACCCATCAGCTATATAAACCCCCTCTGACATTGAACTCACATCGTTGCACTCGAATGAACGAATTCCATGAGGATTATATGATTTACATTGAATAACAACCACACAAATATTTCCCACGTCACATATATATTTATGTATACATTAAAAAAAAAAATTTACCGTAGTATGGTCACATTTATTTCATTTATACCTGATGGTAGACGACGATGAAACCTCACCAGAGTATTTTTCGTTCATGGGGAGATGCCTTTAGCATTTTCTTCCTTTTACGATCCAGAAGCGCCGGATGAAGCGCGTGATATTGAATGGTGCACATATATGTCCACATAAATATATGTATGTAGGTTTGTATGTATGCGTTACACACATTCTGGACGCGTTATACTCGTGACGTTCCTGGAACACAAGTTGAAATGAGACACGACTCATGTTACATACGTTGCATAATTTTATTGGCGATCGTAAAGGGTCTTTGAAAGGCGAAACCGAACACTTCAAGTATCGTGAATCAAATGTATATATATATATATATACACTGTACGTAAATGTATGCATGTATGAATGCATATGTTTGCTATTTATCGAAGAATGTGGAAAAAAAATGTTTGTGCTATAATGATACGTCAAGTATGCAATTGATTCCGCATGTATTGGACAGATAAAAAAATTATGTTGATCATGATGGAAAATTTATCGGTGGAATTTATCGATTGTTGAATTGAAAATAAAAAGATTTTTATACAATTTTTATTAAAGTAATCCGATGAATTTTTATATGTTTGTGTTTACATAATTTGGAAATATTCGAGGGAAACGATGAGATACGACATTTCGTAATATTATTTTTTTATTCAAATAATTGGGGGTTAGTAATTTGTAGTTTTAAATTGGTTTAGAAAAAATGTATGACTAAATAGGTTGGATTATTTTCGTGAATGGCGATCGTTATCGAAGTCGCGTGAGCGATAAGTTTCTTGTGGTTTATCGACACAGAATACTTGGAATGAATTTTGTATAGACAATCGTATAATTTACAAAATTGATTGTAGATAATTTTGTTTAGGTGAAACTGACATTACACGCAGAAGAAAATTTTATTCTCGAATGATTTGTGGTGGATAATTTCGTAAATACGTATTGATATCAATGAGTAACCTAATTTAACTCGAGTTTTTTCTGAGTTCACATCAAGGTCTTGTTTCATGGAAAATTGATATGGCGGAAGGGACTGAAATTAGTTATGTGGTCCCCCATGAAAATAATATATATAAAAAATATGTCTTAATATATAAAAATTGTATATTTTCAATGTATCCAAAATGTATAAATTATATATAAAAATATATAAATTTTATAAAAAAAATATATTTTCACAATACTACTTTTGGCCGTTTTTGGTATATAATAAATATATTAAATATAAGTGAAATATATGTTTTTTATATTTTGAGCAAAATAATAATAACAAGTTTTTAAAACGCTCCTGGAGCTACCCAAGCCCTTAGAGCTGTGAAATAATAAAGTAAAAGAGGCTTTTTGAAATACTGGTAGACCACGACTTCGTCGAGAAGTAATATGGAAATCTTGAAAAAAATTTTGCAAATCAAGTCTTGGGCAGCGAGAATTGCGTAAGCCTCGGTTTAAAACTAGTACACTAAAACTTGATTTATGAGTGTAAGGTGTCTTAGGCTGAGATTGGCATATAAATACTTGGTTAATTAGTATTTAGTGGACCTTGGACTGAGACTGACAGATTAAGGTTAGGTTTCCAGATGACTAAAAGCGAGAAAAAAATATATTTCATTTATATTTAATATATATATAATATATACCAAAAACGGCCAAAAGTGGTATAGTGAAAATATATTTTTTTTATAAAATTCATATATTTTTATATATAATTTATACATTATGGATACATTGAAAATATATAATTTTTATATATTAAGATATATTTTTTATATATATTATTTTCATGGGGGATGTAAGACATCAGAACAGATTCCTTCTGTTTATTCGAATTGATTAAAAAGTAACCATTATAGATTTCTCGTATATAGCATTCTTTGAATTTTTTCTTTTATTCTTGATTTCATTCTTAGATTAAATGTTTTCGATATGCAGCTGAAATGCTATCAGGGAACCTCGAGGGCCAAAGGGGTTCCACTAATTGGTTGAGAGTTTTACTACTCAGAAAATTCATTGATCAGTAATTGAAGTTTGATTGTTTTTATCTCAAGGTTTCGTCATCTTAGTTTTTAATTCATAAATTAATGATCCAATTAATATGATTTTGGTACACACATTTCCATTGTCTTCATTATCATGATACAGAGTAGTCATTCATTTCTCGGCTTGAATATTTGATATTTTAAGCTCTAACAGTAATTCCACAGATTTAGTGAAACATTCAGAACATTCGTTTCTTGTTACAACTCATAATCCCAACAAGCAATTATATGCTCAAACGAAATCAGTTTTATCCAGTATATAATTTTATCAAGATTTCATCAAGATAACGAATTTCTTAATCTGTTCTGTTCTAACAATTTTCTAGTTCCAATTGACGCCAATCAAATGAAAAATCTGGACAATTCTACGACCAATACTCAAAATGTTACAGTTTTCAAATTTTTAACGTTGATTCCAAAACAAATTTCCACGTGTTTATTAATAGAAAATGATGACCCCATCTATTTTATCATCCTCAAACATTTCAAAGATTAAAAATGACTCACCATTGTGGTATTTACTTCAACAAACCTGTTTCAAACTGTCACTCATCATTCACATTAGATTCATTCATTCCTGTGACATAACTTAATTCACTAATAAATAAAACATAAAATAATTCGTTCCAGTTTCTGTGTTCGATACTTCATCTTCTGAAATCAGAGTAAACGATCCATCTATCCCATTTCCCCAACATTATAAATTACTTCTGGATGAGATATCATAAATCCAGTCTTATCCTACATCTAACTATTCATCAAGAATGATTTTGACCACACGTAAGACTGTCCGACGATCTAATTATAACAGTATCAAATGTTCTCAAGATCAATAAATCTTGGAATCAAATATCAACATAAAATTTCGTAAACTTGAGTATTTCAAATTAACATCAAAACAAATATCCAAATATATTCACACAACCAGTTGGAAAAATCTCTTCAACTCAATTATCATAATCATTAAATTTTTACTAAACAAAAAATCAAATACAAAACTGCCGAAAAATATCATAAATATCCAATTTAATCTGCCGATAAATATCAAACGCGATGAAAGTATCACATATACATGTTTGTATATGTTTATTTAAGACCAAACTAAAGAGACAAAGGGGAACTGAAGTCGTACAAACATTGTGTACACGCCGTTGGGCATTGTAAATTGCATAAAAAGACAGGGGGTTCTCTTCTTTTCACGTAGAAGAAGGTTTGCCGAAAATTGCGTAAATACATATATAAAAGATACTGTCGCTTTTTTTTTTACACACAATATATATACACATACATACGTAACGAAGGGAGAGAAAAGCAGGTCAGTCGTTCGAAAATTCGACGTTGAAAGATACCAACATGAAACCGAGAGAAAGAGACCTTGACTGTACAGTAAAAAAACGAAGAGGAAGAAATAGGCAAGGTTGAAATTGGGGTGTTACGCACGCGTCTATATACCAACTACATCATCTCTACATCTCTATCTCACTTGCACGCAATACTACATTACTACCACACTGTCGTTCATTTAGTTCCCCTCTTTCAAACGTATATGTATATATGTATATAATGTTATGTTATAAGCTGCCTCTCCTTTTAAAAACACAGAGCGCACTACGCCAAAGGGATAATCTCATGTCGTACTCTCTCACATTAACTATCTCTCTCTTTTACTATAGATATTTTTATAATATATAGTTTGCTCTCGTCATTTTGCGTTTTGCGTCGTATATTCCTGTAAACCTATAATGCGCACCACCACCGACAATCCAAATGAAAAAGTTGTTTTGATCGTTTCGGGTTTCTGGGACGTTGGCCATGAATCGCGTATTCCTGGCATCTTTGTGTTTGTGATGGAGATATATATATATATATATAAATATATATATGTATAGATATAAAGAAAAATATACCTTGAGGTCCTTGAGCATCGTCAAAATTCTTCTTCTCTTGTTTCTATATTTTTTTTGTTTTGTTTATTTTACTTGATATGAATACATATATATATACATATTTTTTTTTGATACTCTGAATGTTCTTCTTTATATTATATAACTGTATATTGATATAATAGATATCGAACGTTGATCCTGATGGTGGAAAAGAAAAATATATATATGTGAGAGAGTAGTTGAATGATATAAAATGGAGAAAAATAAAAATGAATGAAAGAGAGAAGGGTTGAGGTATAAAAAATTGATTGGCGATGCTTGTCAATTCTGATACTTCGCGTTTGCTTTGTCCTGTTGAGCTTGCGCAATCCATCAATAGATTGTGCATTTATTTGTGTACTGTCTGACAATCAAGAGTAAAATCGTATATATATTTGTATATGCAGATGTATTTGTAGCTTTTATGTGTGCACATATGTGAGAAAAAGGGTCGTTGTTATTGTACTATGGTAATAGTAATTCACAATTGCGCGTGTGCAACGTGACGTTGAATCTGGTATATATATCAATGTCGATTCTCATTCATTCTCGTTTGTACGACATTATACTGGTGACTTTATTTATGTTTATATTTATGAGAAATGTCTGCATGAGTTTCTGTTAGATATATTTAATCAAGAAATTATTTATTAGTTTGATTTTTATTCTTTTCTTCATTGTCTTGATGGAATATCATTTATTTATTTCCTATTCATAAAAATGAGATTAATTCTCCATGATAAAAAAAAATAGAGAGCTCGAGTTTAGTGGATTAGACTTGAAAACAGGAATTGGGAAAAATTCAGTCAATAAAGTTGTTGATCTTAATTGAGAAAATTAAACAAAAGGATCATTATCAATCAAATACAAGAAATTTTTGCATAATAACGTAACATTTTGTCTTGAGATGAAAAACATACTGAGATAGCTGATATTTTTTCTGTTTTACATATCAAATGAATGAGACTTTGACAATTTTTTAATTCATCATTCGACTGGGTGAATGACAAAAATTACTTTGTCAATGCAAATTATCTCTGAATTCTATAATTATTTTATCAATTATTTTTTTTTTTTTTTCATGTATGGAAACTTTTGGTATTGATAATGAACTTGTGAATGAATACTTCAACAAAGTTCAAATTAATTAATTAAACGAAATACTGACAACGAAATTCCATTTATGATTGAGATCTTATTTCACGTTGGATGGGAAATAATTAAAACATCAATTGGAAAATGGCTCGAATGCTATAACTACTAAACTGTCCAAGTATTCAACAATCTCCTAACTTATGTATATATTACATATATACTACCTATCCTTGATAGCATATACTGTACACAATCAGCTTCTGCTTTCAGTTTCATTACTTCATTAAATCAATAAGAATTCATAAATCAAAATTATAATCTCTAAAACAATAATTCAATTTCAATTTTTCGATTGTTATATTCGAAAAAGTACTACCTTATCAAAATTACAAATATCGCATTTATTAAAACCCTCAACATCATCGAACACTCCCAAAGAACCCTTCATCAAATAAAAATTAACAATTTCTTCATATCTCAAATCTAACCTAAAACAATTGTGTACTAATTCAGAAAAAAAAATGAAAAATAACTACTAAATAATTGGCAATCAATTTTTCCATCTACATAAATCGATAAAATAACAAATCCATCGATAATTCATCCAAACTCTTCGAATAAATACATATTATGAATAAAAAAGAGAAAGAAAGGAAAAAGGGCAGATAATTTTGCAATTTTCACCCAGTATATTTCAAGTTCATATTCACATCGTAGATTCTGCGCTATCCTGAAAGCCTTGGCCGTGAGCCTGACAACGATGAGGTAGAGTGGTGGGATATGGCATACACACATTTATACACATAGACACATAGACACATATATATTGCAGGGGATTGCAGAAGGCGGATGCGGGATGGATTGAAAGAGGGGCGCTGAAGGTTGGGGGCATCGGATTGACCATGATGATGGGGTGGCAGTCGCAGTGATGGTGTTAGTAGTAGTGTTGAGGGGTGTGTGTGATGTGTAGGTCTAGGTTCCACAGGGGTTGGCATTGCCAAGTGGGCGTGCACTTTCATTTTCTCTTTCACGCGCATGCTCCGATGCAACCCTACGCATTCACCCTCTTCATACAACAATATATGTATATTTATATATTATGGGGTATATATTTAAGGGGTGAATCCCCCTTGCAAAGCGGAGAGAAAGGGGAAGGTTCACTTCGGGGGATGTTTTCTGTGTGGGGATTCGCGAAATTTTCTCGATGGTGCGTTTGGTTGTCGGGCAGCGCCACTGCTCGTCAGCATCGCAAATTATACCCCCTACGTTATAGAGTCGACAAGGTGGGAGATGTGGGGGTGAATGTGGGAGAATTGTGAGAGAGAGAAAGAGAGAGGAAAATAGGGAGAGAAATGTCGTCGTTCACTTGGCAAATCGATATCTCGTGCAAGCTCTTTGCACTCGCGTTACCAACTCCCCAGTTCGTTGTACATATAAAATATATATGTATATTATCTATGTATGTGTGTATGTATGTCTCTTTGCGCAATTCGGATGGAGTTCATGGTGAAATAGCGAAATCCTTGCAGTGCCCCTTTAAATTCGTCGATAAAGATGTTTATAGGATGTAAACTAGGACGCGTTTATGTAACGGATATAGTGAGGGCGAGAAGGGCAATTTCGCCCCCTTTTTTATTTTTTTGGTTAATTATGGTAAATGTGAATTTTAGAGGGATTTGGGTAATTAACTTCTGAGAATGGACTTTTGTTGTTGTAATTTAGTTGATGAGAGTTGAGGTGAATTTGAATTTTAGGGCGATGAAAATGTATTTCATGTTTTGTGTCATTCGTTTGATCACCATTCACCATATTGCATACGCCATATTTTTTTTTTCGATGACTTCAACGCCGAATTTATTTTCAGTGATTTGAGAATTGTTTCTAGTTAGTTTTGCGAATTAATACTTCTTTGTTGAACAGATAATTGCTAAATTATGTATTTAATAGTGGCAGTGATTATGATTTTATGTAACTGAACGAATGAATTATTTTCATCAATTTTATATGGTCGTAATGTTGTTGTGTTGTATGATGGATATGTAGGTTGCAGGAAATGCAATAAAATACGAATAAAAAGTGGATCGTATGAATGAAGAATATCAGTGACTGTTAACTTCAACGAACTCTATCAAATCTTGAATGAAACATTTCTCTGTTACTGCGAAAATTCACTGATAATAAAGAAATCTATAGAAACAAATGTTTATATACAAATAAAGATGTCTGTACTTGATAAAAAAAAAATGTTGTGTCTAAATTCAATATCAAATCGAATCTATTGAATGAAAAAAATATTTTTAGTGCCGTTTTGTCGCAATAATTACAGCACACAAGAAATCCCGTTAAACTGCATTTTATTTCAAAGAAGAATAAAATTCTGTTCTTCAATTAAAAGATCATAATAAAAATTCAACAAAATAAATTTCGTAATAGTAAATAAAGATGCGGGTATCAATATTCATCATGAAAAAGAACAAATAATATAAATTCAAGGAAAAAAAAAGAATCCCATTTATATGGATATATTATGTGGTGCGAAAATATTTTTAAATGATGAATATAGAGACTGCAGAGTTCCAATTTTTTTTCTCCATTTTTTTTTTCACTGGGATTTCTTCGAAGCGCTTATCATAATCGAGCACTTTGTAAGCGAGCATCCGCGAATTAATGAGGCGGTCCGGGCTAAAAGAAGCATTATAAACTTTTCGATGTATATATATACACACAATGTAGCAAAAGAAAGAAAAAAAATATTGAAGGAAAAAAAAACAAATTTGGAAGCGAACGTACTGTGGGAGGATGGAAAAATGGAGCGAAGCCATAGGAGGTTTATATATAAAAAACTGAAAAGAATATCACATATAACGGCAAAACAGTCGATTGTTCGTCCTGGACCAATACATATACAAATGTAGATGCGAAAGGCTATAATACGACCTGCCGACCACGCCCGATGGAAATAAATGGGTGGAGAGCTGAAGCGAAGATCGAGCAATGCGAGAGACAAAGAGAATACCAGAAGGGAGAATGAGAAAGAGCGAGGAACCGCAGGCGGCCCCGTTTATTCGCGAGAGCCTTCACTCGTTACGCAACCGACCAATTTCGACCACCCTCACTCAGTGTCGGGGCCCTGTGTGTTGCGCGCGCGAGAGTCCCTCACAGAATGAATTATTATTTAATACACGTTATGGCTGCGAGCTTCTCTCTCACTGTTATACCATCGTAAACATAACATAATTCATTCTAAGAATAAAATAAAAAAAAAATGATACATGTATGGGTATTGGTATGAGTATGAAATGGGCGCAGTTCTGTATGTGATAATGGCGCGATAGTGTCACTGAAAAAGACAGAAGAATAAGAGAAAAGTGTAAATAAATTTATTGTTGTTAATTTTCTATGTATTGTTGGATTTTTTTTTTCGTCCGGATTTTCATTTTTAATTATAGAAGTTACATAAGGTGTATTTTGTTTAATATTGATATGGTTATTGATTTTTTGAACGCAGAGATAGAATGATTTTGTATGATCATATGAAGTAATTGAATGAAAAATTTTAGTGGTCCAATACGAACGTGAGAAAAATATTTGGATGAAAAATGTTTAATTCGTTAGAACAGAAATCTTCGTTTAAGAATTTTTGAAATATTCTAGAATGAAAATCAATGAAATCGAATTCGAAATGTCAATCGTAAAATATTTGGCAGCCAACAAATAAAAGAGCATTTCAATTCAAAATTTGTAATTCGAGTTTCTTAATATCAATTATCTCCGAAACTATTTAAAATTTTCAAAAAAAGAAAACAAAAACTGAATTTTTCTTTCTCAAAAAATCAAATATTATTTTTCCCCAATTTTCTCTTGAATTTCATCTATTCACCGACAAAACAAATCCAAACAATCAATTGGTCCATAACAAATCATCACCAACATTCTCCTAATGATTTCACCATCATAATTTAATTTAGCATTTAAATATACACAAAAAAAAAACCTTTCAAAACAGCCTTGAAACTCACACAGACCATATAAGAAATGCATAAACTATTTCAATAGATTTTTTATTATTTTTTTCTGACAGTCATTAAAATTATTACATGTCAATAGAATGAATATGATCACAGTAAATAAATAGATACGTGATGCATCGTAAATTATTCTTTCTAGGTTAATTATTGAGTGATTTATTTATTTTTATGTATCAACATTTTTTCATCTCAATACTTTTCTCAGAATAAATCATTTGTGACACAATGCATGATTCACAAATACAAATATATGCGTGTGTAAACGTCAAACTTCATAATGATACGAGCATGAATCAGACAAGGCGATGATGGTCACGTAGGCACCGTGCAACCGCATGCGATTGCAAAATAAGTCTAACGTATTCACATACACACACACACACACACAAACACACATATTCCTATATACACTATTCATATAACACAATAATATCCATTAATAATATACATATATCCATTCCCAGAAAACAATGTAATACCCAAGTAGAAAATAGCAGACGCACGCGATATTCTTAAACAAACCATCGAAAGAACGAAAACAACAAAATTTCTTGTCAAAATAAATGAAGAAAAAAAAAACACAAACAAATTTAAAAATAATAATAATAATAATAATATATAATAATAATAATAATAAATGTAACAATTACAAAATCGATTATTGAAGTCACGACTTTCGACTCACGCTATCTTATATATAAAATATTATTCTCAGAAATAACGCCCAGTTTTTGTTATCTAAATGCAAGTGATGTACTTAATAAATAATTAAATAAACGAGAAAGAAAAAAATTAGTTGTGGTGTTTTCTCATTGTTGTATCAAATAATTACTTGCATATATGTATAAATAATTTATCAAATACAAAACGAACTCTTCGAAATAATTTTATACGACTGAAGAGCATTTATATCATCATGGAATAATCTAATGTAACAGTTAATGGTTTATAAGGTCAAAATAATTATTCATATATTGGAATCTATCAGAGAGATAAACAAATTTTTTTTTTTTTCTTTTACCCTTTCTCAATTATGCAATTAAACTATATGAATGAATCAATTTATTTATGCTCTTAGCTTTCACTCTTGTCGTCATACATGTACAGGGTGTCTCAATAAATATGTGTGGGATTTTATATTTTTAAGATTATTGACTGAATACATCTTATAAAGCAACTCATAATATATTGATGTATTATATATCTATGTAGATTGTAGATATATCAATATGTGTATACACTTGGTGTTTGTGTTTGGAGCTATTGCTCGGTAGATCTATTCGCTATTCATAGCATACCACAGTGCAATTGCGTAAAGCAGAGTGGATACATTGACCTGAGTTGGCATTACGTAATATTTAACGTCCAAAGTATGTATACATATGTATTCGAATATGATATCTACGTACAAATTTATATACATATTATTGATTGTATATATATTGTTATTGACACAAATTTAGTGTTTGTATGTATATCAGCTTTAAATTAAAGTTGTCATATAGTTTAATACTGATTAAATTATTGATAAACGATAATTACATGATAACAGTTGAGGAAATTATGAACTATTGATTTGAAATATTTTTATAAATATTTTTTTTTTAGTTTGTATGATTGGTAATTGCGCAATTGTTTCATAGGTTTGAATAATTTTCTATTGTTTCTATTGAGTAGTTTGTTGATTATTCCTTGAGAAATGGATTTGTTATTGTTGGAGCTGTTTCAATTGACGTGGAAAATTGTTTGGATTCCAGATTTTTTAGTATTGAACTTTATTTAATTGAGCGCGAGCTTTAATTTCTTTCATTTTATTTATTATCATTTTTTTTCGGCTGCTTCAGGGTGTGGATAGAAATTTTGCAATTAAAGTTATTGAATTTACGTGATAGGAGCGGTACGGGTGGATATTGTTACGGAAATTAAAATGATGAAGTGAAAATGAAGATCTATGAGTGGGTAAAATGAAAATGTGTGGGGATTGGATGAGATTATCGAATGTGATGTTACTGATTTTGCAGTTTAGAAAGTTAAGTAGGATGTTTTATAATTATATAAATTTTTGCACTCACTTTAGTGTTATTGACTGATAGAATTATGGTATTGTCCATCGTTTTTTCATTTTTTGTGTCAAATTCTCTCACGTTCTAATGTTTCATATAAATTTGCAATATTTACAATGCGGGAAGTCGTGTGAAAATTCTTTTGTTTATTCTTTTTTCATACATTTCATCAATTAAAAAATTCATCAATACACAACTGTTTATTTTGACAACAAAAATTCCCTCTCACCCAAATTAACGAGCATAAACCATAACAAAATTCGAACTGCAATAATTAAAAATCAATTACTCAACAGGTGAAAAAACAATTGATACACAAATAATTCTATGTAGCTAATCAATTATGATAATCATGAAGTATCTCCTTCACAAATCATTAGTCCAACGAAAAATAATGTGAATTCAATTCACACGAAAAAAAAAACTTGATCAAAGAACCCGCTAAAATGAAAATAAACGTCTTGCTATCAAATTGATATAAAAATATTTCTATTTTTTATTTGTCCTCTCACATTAAAAATTAATGTAGAACAATTTGAAAAGAAATCGAACAGATAATTATCGCTTGATCAAAAATAAAATCTATAATACTTAAATAAACATTAATGTCCCAAAGTTGTCTTATCTTCCTTCTTTCTTTTTTTTTTTTTTTCATTATTTAATTCCACTCGGCTTGAATTCTACTGATAAATGTTTCATACTGGCTTATTTGTGGAATCTATATCCAAGGATCAGTAAAATTCGTATATATATAATGAAACATACCTATATGATTGTTTACACACATATATATAGGTATATAGATATACATTACATACATATTCACTCTACCAAGTTTGTTTGGCTCGTATACCAATAATCCCTTGTGAGCGAGCTTATATTGTACTCGCAAAATTCGGCAGCGACGGTTCGGTATGTCGAGAAATAGTGGAGGATAATATGAGTCCCTTCTTTTTCTCCTCCTCTATATTACCTTCTGGCTCCCTCTCTTTCTCTTTTTTTGTCTCTTTGTATTTTTTTTTACAGTAGAACTTCATACCAAGATTTCAACAACTGTACGATCGTCGAAAATCTTTGGAAAATAAACTAAATACACTCGTATATTTATATATATATATATATACAGATTGAAAAGAATATATTTAAATAGGTAAAAGAAGAAAATGTAGAAGATAAATAAAAGTGAAGGGTACTTATATTGAAATACGAGAGAAAGAAAAAAAATAAATATATATTTGTTATTATAAAATGTCAATAGTTGTTTAACTCTGTGAGAATAAGACTTGGAAAGAATTTTCATTTTAACTCACATTAGAATTTGAATATATAAACTTTTTTATTTTATTCTTTTTTTTTGTGTTTATGCATACGTATCTGACCTGGCTGTTTCATCTGCAATGCGCATCAAGAGAATATGTATATATGTATGTATTTATATACGTAGACGTTGAATAAATTGAGAGATAAAAGATATAGAGGGAATGAAAATGGGATAAAGAAAGATATATTAATGTGCTTCTGTATTTATGTACGATATATGACTTGCGATGCGCAAGAGTACACATCTATTATTGTACCAAGTGTATGTATGCATGTAATTTTCTAACGTTCATGTCTACATTGTATACATGCATAGGAATATCAACTGCACTTCGTGACCAGATTAAAGATGCGATGGAATTCCCCAAGAGAAGATTAAAGCGTTCGTTATATGTACAAGTTAACATATATATGCAGTGAAAAAGTTTTTGGCAAGTGAATAATTTTATCAGGGACATTTTTCATTGTGGTACTTAATCAATTATTTAATCAGAACGTACGCTCATAATTTATGAATATTGTGGTATGCAAATACAATTTTGTTTTTTTTTGTTTTTTTCATCAGTTGAAGGGGGAAGGAAATTTAGTGTTTTGGGATCCGGCTCTGAAGTGATATACCTCTTGTTCTATTCATCGTAAAGACTTCATCATGGAAATTTTGGATGTGTAATTTTGTTACCGATGAAAAAGTCTCATAGCAATTTTAACGTATGTTCCGTCATTTGAGGTTTAAAATGAAAGAAAAAAAACAGTAAAAAAGCAGTGTGTAAGTGAATTATATAAAAATTTATTATACAATTCGGTTGAAGTTTTCTTTTTTTTTTTCACTCGCTGTAATTCCAATCATAATAGAGAAAATAATCATAATCCAATTTTTTCCTTATTGAAATTCGCAGAGACTCATTAATAGGAATAATTATTTTGCAGTTCTTTCATCCGTATCATTTATTTAGTGTATAAAATGATATGAATAATCATGAATTTATGATTCAATTTTATAGCAGTTCATATCCGCGCGTGATATAGTTATCAATATGGATGAAATGTGTATACACAATGTTGAAAAATTAATATAAAAGAAATGACCTGAATAAAAATAAATAACAAAAATAATAAAACAGCTGTGTGTTATCAACATTTATTTCGAGGACTGCGTTCCGTTGCATTATATTATTATTAGTACATTCACCGCAAGAGCAAAACGGGTGCGTGAACACACGCGGGTGTCGACGCATTTTGCTTGTATGATTAGATATAGAATAACGTGGGACCATGTTAGTGAGCACACCAGTGCGCTGCTAACGACGTTCATGATTAGATAGCGAAAATACCAATAATAATTATGGAACAACGACCGTACATTCATAACACAAAGTGATATCTATACATACACACAAGTTTATATTTAAAATGAAGTTATTCGACAAATACAATTGCAAAAATTGACTATTCTATATAGAAATAATTTCTCACTGTATTTCATAGCTATATTTACATTCCGGAAATATGTAAAAATTATAATATGTATTACATTCCTTTATCTCACCTCAATGTGAACAGTCATTGAGAATTTATTTATACACAATACTTTCGCGGCCTCCGCATTAATATATTAAGTGTACATAACACACCCGTTACGTTACCAACGAAACGTTATAAAGTTATTTACGTGGGCGCGACTTTCTCGATACATAATATCGTATTCTACGTAATTCTAATTTTATAAAAATGCAAATACGCGATATAAATATCCACGCGTATACACCCAAATAACAAATTTATATCAATATTCATCAAAAAGTTTTTTTTTTATCCAACTTTAATTCACAAACGTTTTTAAACTTGGAATATTTCGCATTTTTAAAAGTCATGTTGAATAATATTTTTCCAAAGAGACTTTTGACAATTTTTTTTTTTTCTTTTTTCTTTCACAATATAAATAACGTACATTCACATGCGTTTATACACATTCGCCACCCCAATGTTCCTAACTGCGGGAAATAACAATACACAACCAAGATTATGTGCGTGTATGGACGGTCACACGTAGATAAAAGAAACGTGCGATTTTACGACGCAATAAAAACTACCTCGGCCACACACGCACATATAATACACATACACATATTCATCATAAACTGAAAACCAACGTATGACGATGCGCACAGGGGTTTAGTTTATATCAACAATATACAAAACCATGTGAAAATACAAGAAAAAAAATGTAAAATGACATAAAAATTAAGAAGGAAATAGTTAAGAAAATGAGCGCTGTTATCTGTACGTCAAATACAAATCATTTGTGTTATCATGTACATTATCGACAATAGAAAAAAATTGAGGAAGAAAATAGTGTTAGTGAGAAAAAGACAGGTAGATTTGTTTTGGTTTTTAAATTCTAGGCCGTCGGGTCATTGACCGAGCACGTTTTACTCTTCACTCAACATCTCTCATCTCTTCTTCATCTTTTTGTCTCTCCCTTCACTCTACAATTTATATAGTTATATTTATATTTTATTTACACGTGACTGAGTGGTATTTTCTATCTAAACATAATCTCCTTCATTTAATGACTTATTCCATCGTATGATATTTATTATTATCACATTATTTATCATAGCAGAAATGTATTTAGTTTATTTGTTACTAATTATATTTTATTTTTATCAAATATAAATGCAAATTTATCGGAAAAATTAATTTTTTTTGTTTTTAATTGATTGTAATTGATTGTGGGCATTGGAAATATTTGATTGAAATTACGTCATGTTGGTGGAAATAATATTTATTGCTCAAGTTCCTGTTATTACTGGTGCGATTTTCTCAACAGTTCATTACTTTTTTTTTTTTTTATATTGACTATTAATAAAATGTCATTTCAATATGGTCAGTTCATAAATAATTTTTTTCCATGGTTAATATTTTATGGTTGACTGAAAGAGGGATTCAGTCAAGGCTATTGTATATTATATATATTTTTTTTTTAATACTCATGCAGCGTTGTAAACAACTCAAGTCTTGAAATGGCTTTACGCATGGATTTAAAGATTATGGTTGTATGAAGGACCATACGTACAACATCTGTTTGAGGAATAATAAAATAGACGGGGCATTGATATAAAGAATTCTCAGAATAAAGTACTATTTATAATTTTGGTTTGAATTTTGTTTTCGAGAGTTTAATTATACGGATTTGTATTTGACGGATGTGTGATAAGGGTCTGATTGACTGTTTGATGCATAAATTATTCAACCCAATTCATTTTGATGTATTTTGAAATACTGAGGTTTATTTGCATCAGTTAAATATAAGTTTTGATTTGGAATTTTAATGTAGAAGATATTACACTTGGGGTTTTTTTTTTTTTTTTCGTGACTTTAAGGGTCATGTTCGATTATTGGACGCCATCTTGCGTTGGCCATTTTGAAATGAAGCATTGGGGGTTGGGATTTGTTGGATAGATATATTGGAAATGTAATTCGGGAGTTCTATGGTTTGTTCGTTGCTGTAGTGAAGATGTTGTTGCATTTTTCATGAAGAATTCATGAAGCTTTTTATTTTGATTATGATTAGGGATATTGGTTTTTTCGGATGAATAAAAATTGTAGCAGGCATAAATTTAATTTAATGAATGAAGGAAATGTTTTTTGGATAAGAAGGGAATGTCTACCGCATAATTTTCCCTTCAAATTTTATCGTCAGTTCATTATTTGTATTATATAAATGGTTTGTTTTTCAGCAATTGAAATTTTCTAATCAGAAATCAAAATGTCTCCCAAATTATTTCATAGTAATATTAGTATTAAATTTCGATCAATTATTTCATAAAAATTGCATCATCTTTATATGCGTCGATCTGTCTTGCAGTAATCAAAGAAAAATTCTCTCAAGGGACCACGATAAAAGCTCTCCATTGACACATGTCAACATACAAATAATTCGTACCACTCTCAACTCATATTTTATTTCCACATGTTGCTAAAAAGACAGATACCAACTAATCCAATCCTTGTAACGAGAACGCACTGAACTTACCCTCTCTCTCACAAACACAACGATGCATTAAAAACTTCATTGTGACACCATGATAATATTTCGACGTAATCCGGGCTAAATTCTGCGGACAACCATCAAATTTATAAACCAAATGGACCGACAGCAAAATCACCATTTATCATTCAAAAAATCCGCCTCTCATCTTAAAAACTTTATATTATCTTCCGTCACTCTGTCAACATGATCCGCTCATAATTCTACCACACAAATTTATTCTTATATAAAAAATATCCCATCATGAGTACATTCACACAATGTTTCTATTTTTATTTACATCTCATTTCCACTTTGTGAAAATAAAATGGCGTAACACTTGAAAATTAAATATTTTGAACAAACAACGATGTCGTCAACAACTCGTTATGTGCATACTTAGGTAACTCTATTTATTCATATGTTGTGTTAGCGCATACATATTGATCAAACGCACGGTCCAACTGTCAAAGTCCAGTCACAAAAAATGCATAATGCATTATGTGTTCGCGTATGTATATACACCCAGATATACATTGAATAATCCATTCGTAACGATTATACATATTTTATGCCATCACTGCAATTAAATGTTATATCGAGGGTCCTCGTCGATAAAAAGAAAAAAAATTTAAACGATATTACTCAACCGATCGTTGCTCTTTCACCATGCACGTGTACATATACGAATATTCACATATCTGTGAAGGGGATCGTTTTAATTTGACCATATACATACATATAGTGAGGCTGACACATCACGTTTATAGTCTTTGCAAAAAAAAAAGAAAGAGGAAACAAAAGAAAAATAAGAAAAAAAAAGCACAAAGAGAAAAATACCAAAAAAATTTGACGTGTGGCGATCGTGTCGAAAATTGCCAAACAGCTGAATTTTTATTCGTCAGCCTATCATTTTCAAACATGCAAAGGTGCAAATTACTGACAATATATGTACAACAGTAAAACACTGTCACCGAGAGATGAAAGCGGTGAGTATGCAAAGTGAATATTAAATAATTAACGGTTTGGAAAAAAAAAATATTCATATCACACTTGAGGTAATTATTTTTTTCTTCTTCTCTCTCTCATATTTTTTTTCATACCCGGAAGTAAATTATCATTTGATGAATCATTTTATACATACAATTTTTATCCAACATTGTAACACCATTTTCCCAAGTACATCCAAACTATTTTCCACCCTACATTTTCGTTCATTTCGTTGCATTTCATTTTACTTTTGTTTTTTCATTATCATTTGTTTATCACAAATCACTGGGTTAAACACCCGCGCACCATTGCACGCGATACGAAATTGTGTTGAGAGAGGAGTGGGGAAAAGAAAAAAACAAGAAAAAAACAATTATTAACTGACAACATCAAAATGGGGTTCAGAATTACATAAAGAAAAATTGTGACGAAAGGAAAAAAAAAGCAATAAAACAATATGGATACATCACATGTATGTACACATATAACATGGGGGTAGTTTGGTAGCCGTTTAGGGTGAGTCATTGCGGCGTCACTATGGTGTCGAGCATTATGGCACAAAGAGAACGAAAGAGGGTGAGAGATAAAAAAAGAAGGAACGATAGTTTGGGCAGTAGTGAAAACGATGGTAACGAATATAACAGTTTACAGAGTGTAGTGCTGTAGACAAAGGAAACGATTCGCAGATGGCTGCCGGAGACCCACTGGCCCAGTTCCGCCTGGTACACTGTCACATCCCCCTTGCTCTTATGCACCCGCCGCTCGTGCTGCTGCACCTTGCGTGACGTCATCCGACGTCGACCACCCACGCGCGCGGTAACCCGCTGACGGGGCAACCCCTTCTGCGAAACATTTTCTCCCACTATTTTCATGTTAAACTTCTCCTCTGGCTGTTTGCTCCCTCTTTCTTCAATTTGCACATTCATTTTCGCATCTTTCTCCTCATCATTATTATAATTATATATATCTCTGGAATGCTGAGTGTTATTATGTAGCTACATAACACGCTGCCCATAAGGCATATGCCCACTTTAAAGTACTACCGGTGAATCTCAACATTTTTTATGTATTTCGACATGCACACTCGGAATAAACTGATTATTCTTTTGGAATAATTATGTGCACTTTTTATTGTATCAATTTTCATGTTATAATTTCAATTATATATGTATGCAAAGTTTTTCAATTATTATTGTTGTATAGAGATTAAAATTTGCTGGTTTACTTTTGGGACATTTTTCAAGTAGGTTTTATGAATATAGAAATTTAAACGCTTCTTATAGAATATGTTATTAAAAAAAAATTGGAAATAATTACGAATATTTTGTTATAGAAGTTGAGTTGTAGAATTCATATTTGGAGTTGTTCGTACAATTAATTTGTTTATGTATATCCTCAATTGTGTGAGCGTGTGCTTTGTCTACACTGTTTTAGAAAACATATCCGAGACACTTCAACGTAGTTTTCGAGAACCAAAATAAAAATTGAGATTATTTTACAAACTTATCAATTGAAACAATGATGACGAACTTTTTTATCTCATAAAATGTAGGAGTATTTCTCCGTACTCAATTTCTTTCATTTTTCCAGCTGTTTGCTTGAGTAAATAATCAAATTTTGAATATCATCAATTAATTTTTAATTTTATATCATTGCGTTGGTGGAACTCTTTCTCTTGTCAAAATTGACATTTTAACAGAGCTTAATGATGTCCCACAAAGTTCCCGCTCTGATGAAAAAACACTGACAAATAATTAAAAGAAAAAGACACACAATTTATGAAAAGATTAACTGATCAATGATTATTCTACACATCGAAATATACGAACCGAACAGGTTATGCAGTAATTATTACTTAATCTACGAAAAAAATAAAATAAATCAATGCAACAATAAAAATAATTTCATCGATAATTTGTAGAATTATATTTTTCTAATTTACCCTTTCATGAAATAAATTGCCGAACAATCGAATAAGCCGCGCCTTAGTTTCTTTGAAGTATATATAGGTTTGGTCCTTTTATATAGATATATAAATCCATCAAAATATATGTACATATATACATGAGGGCTTGTGCTCATCGTTGGAGAGTTTATAACAAAGAGAAGAGATAGTCCCTTCTGAAATTAGTGGCAGCCGCTTTTCGGGAGAGAACCGTACTCACTTTCTCTCCCTGTCCTTAACTTTCTTATTCACTCTTACGGTTGAACAAAGGAGCAGTGGGAATAAAGGGACGTGCGCGCGACTCTACGGGCCATGGTAGTGGGAAATGCGCTCAACAACGTTCACAGTTCGATCTCGAGGCGGCGCCACCCGAAAGACTTCTTGAGAACAAAGACGACCACCTGCGTATAAATGTGCGTGTTCACACTAACACCAGTTCACATGTTGTATTTTTATCTTGTATTTCTTTTATGGATACAATGAAAGTAAGAATTATGGGTACGCAATGATACTTTAATATTTTGCACTGTCACTTGTATCGTGTCTCATTTTTTTATCGCACCTTTTGTTTAGTGAAGAACTTCACTGTAATACATCAACGGAACTGGTCTATGAACTTGGCACTTTACTTTATTAAACTTGTATCCAGTTTTGTATACTGCATTTGGAACTTTCAGCAACGAAAATTCATTTTATGTCATACGAAAATGAACTCCTCTCATCAGTTATCGGGCAACAAATTTGAATAAAATTAACCTTTCAGGAATGAAAAAAATATCACATTACGCAGAACTATTTGTGAATTTTTTTCAAAAAAGCCAAATCGGCCTGTTTATCTTGTATAAAATTTCAAAGTTACCTTCTCCTGTGGAATTTAATGACAATATACAGAAAAATTCGTTGCTGAAACCCATAATGTTCATTTACTATTGTTCAACTCTTATCATAAATTATTTGATGTTACACTGGATTGTAAATTGTGAGTTGTCAAATTAAATTTGTTTGAATTGAAAGATTCTGGTGATGGAATTCATGTTGAGATGCTATGAAAATCTTACCAATATCAATAAAAATGTAAAGCATTCGATGATCATTTCAAAAGTTTGAATCATAATTGTCTACATACAGCTATCGTGATTTTCTTAAACGTTCCGTAATTTTTTACCTGTCTCTACAGTTCATTGTTAGCTTTGATTCTCATTGTTGATACTATCAAAGTCCATCAGTTGAGATTCATTCAATAGGTGTTCACATTACAAACTACTTGCGTAACTTTTCAGGGCACTCGATTTATTGTGGGTAGTGATGCTCATAAATCAGCGAACCTTTTTTCTTTTGAGCTTTGGTATCTCTCTCATTCATACACAACATCATTTGGTAAATCGGAAAACTTTTATTCGCTGTTCATCACCCTGGGTTTTCTCACGTCCCTTTGCACAAATTCTTCCTCTTCGTTGTTATCACTATCGAAGTATCTTGATGGATACGATGAATTCCCTTCCAAATTCTGCCAGCTCTTGATGACGAGATCAGTACTACACATTCATCGCCAGCTCTCTTTTGTGGCAGAGTAACAGTAAGTGTATCAACTAAAATAGCGAAACGTTATTTATGTACAGGTGAATAATGAGTCGTAGCGAATTTAAGATTTTTTCACATTATTCGCACAATTATAAGAACAAATGAGTATTACAGCCTAAACATTCAAGCCAAAATACCTGAATATAAAATAGCATATGCCAAAATGTCTACTTGGAAATATATTGAATTTGCAAATATCTAATTATGAAACATTAAAATATTCATAAAATATAAAATATATGCCAGAATGAATAATTAAAATGTTATGTCTTCTGGAATAGTGAGAGAAAATAATGAAGAAGAGAAATAATAGAAAGTGATGTATGATAATCACAATAACAAGTCAACGTGTTGCACATTCATGTTGATTTCATAATGTCCATACGTGGAAAGTATAATTTCCAAGTAATTGACGGTTGCTCGTCCGATTATGTCATCACTGATGACAGAATATCGCGGTAGTTGATCAATCGAGTTTTTTTAGTCGCTTTAATGAATTCTGTTGTATCTATACAAAAATACAGTCCACTCATCAATTAACAAATTCATCCGATAAAATCTGACAACTCTGGATCCCTCAATACTAATTAAATATTTCTGATAATAATCTGATATTTTTTATTTTTGTGTGTTCCATTCACCTGTTCCGTTACCCCAACTGAACATAACTCTGACTTCGGTATTGATAACTTCAGAAAGATGAACATAAGATATCTAACACTATTCAAAGCCATTTCCACTATTTAATGATCCAACTGACCCAAAACTTGAACAATCAATCGAAATATTTAAAATATATTTCCCCCTTTTTCGCCTTTTGTTGGATAAAAATACGTTAATCGCAAAAGTTTTTGATGAAAAATGTATATTGCAGACTCAAGTGACGTGCAACGAAACTGCATAGTGAGTGGGAGTAAAAATGGTCGTTGCATATGTGCATATTGTAAAAGATAAGGACCAGGGGGAATGCATATTGTGTGATCTTTATGACTGAAAAGAATGGCTGCCGGTATATAAAGCATCAAGCATTGAAATTTACTGAGGCTTTTATGCACTGTTTTCTGTACAAGAATCCGTTGGGCCTTTCATCATATTCATCGGGTTTATTGTGCACACATGAACCCACAGTGAAGAAATCCATTCAGAAAATTGATGAAAAATGTTCATGATGAAATTGCAATTCTCGAAATGAGTAACAAAATGAAAATACACAATAAAAAAAAAAGAAAATATCACCCGAATAATTTATTGAAGGCTTTCACGTTATTATTTCCGTTTCGTACTATTATTTTTGTTGCCCATCGTTTCTCTTCTCTTTATCATCTGTGCGGCGCGGAAAATTCGTGAACGTCTAGTTAATAATTAAACTGAACCGATTAAGAGAATGGTCTTTATACGATCCACGTCTCCAGAGAATATATATTGTAAGAAACACATATACATTTAATACATAAAACTCACGCGCACGAATCCTTTATTTTTTGTGTTTCACATCACTCTTACGACTTCCATAATAAATATTCTACAAGTCCAAACCCGCTCATATATTCATTCTATACTTATTTATACCATCATTTCATACATAACATTTCAATTTATTTATGTATTTATTTATTTATCAATTTTCATTTTCACTTATCCAAGAACAAGTAGATACAACTTCATTGTTCAATGGGCTTTGTGTAATAGGAAATTCCTGTCATGTCCAACGAATGAAATACTGCGGTTATCCGTTTGCAAACGATCCATGTATACAGGGTGTGTCACTGTATACATATTTACTTCATATAGATAAATATACCTGTCAACATAAGGACTGATAGAATGTTACAGACATACCTATAGGAATATACAAATGAATGAATAATGAATGCCACTTTCCTCTCGTTGCATCTCCATACACAAACGTTAATGTAATACAAAAGCACATCACATACATTTGGCGGGCACATTTGTGTATGTATATGCAGGGTCCCGATTCTCATTTTTCGCCTTTGCGCACACTACACACTCTGCCATGCAAATCCCCGTGGCTAAAGCGATATCCGAGCTTATCGATTGAGTGCCCGTAGTACGGAAATTGACGTTGCTAGTAGCGTGAAGAATAAAAAACAAAAAAAAGAAAGAAAGAGTGAATGAGAGACCTATCCATCACCGTCTGTATCGATACGTATCGACGGTTAATGAAACCTCGACCTTTATCCGTCCCCTTATACTTGCATGGTACCACTCCCCCCTTCGTATATGGATAAATAGTCGCTTTTTCTTTCATGGGAAGGATATATCTGTGTACGTCGTCTCTTTTGGTAGATGTAAATTGTATGTTTATGTATGGATGAACAACTTTGGGATGAAATGGAGTAATCGATATGCGATCACGAAGGAAAAATGTGACTTTATATATTTTCGGTGGAATATATCAGAGTAGAGATGCATTTGATTATACGTGGGTGATATTTTGATCGAATATATGTGAACATGGAGGCTGTTTCACAGTGGTTTTTACTTAGATTTCGTTCAAGTGGATTAAGATAAGAATTATAGTGAAAGATATTGAATGATTGATCGGTTGTATGATTATTTTTTGAAATGCCATTCTTTTGTTTATGTAGTTGCGTGGCAATGACATTAAAATATAGAAATTTATTGGTTGATTTTGATATTTTCTACTTCGAGACAATGACTCAAATGCAACAGAGAGGAAATGATGTTTTACTAATCACTTTAGAAAGTGCATGAAAGAATCGAATTGAAATGGATCGCAGGGTGAGGCATCCGAAATGTTTCATAAGTTTGAGAAAATGTCTTTATTGTTTAGTAAATATTTTGAAGGACAAATGAATGGATCACACTTTATTCTGCTACTAGTGTCGTGACAATATAAATTTGGATTGAAACTGAATAGATTTACCAAAATAATCAAGATACTGAAAAACAATAATTTAAACTCAGAGTAGGAAAGCAAAAATTCCTGCAAAGAAAATAATTCTCGATTTGATTCAATATTTGGTACAGCTCAAATGAATTTTTTATTTAATATATAAATTGTCAAAGATATTGCTGATAGTCGATTCGCTGAACACGATGAAACCAAATTATCATAAGGATCTGAATGTTGAAGAATTTTATAAAGTAACTTCGGAATTCGAGATGGAAACTTTTTATATTGTGGAAAATTCGTGTGATGAGCAAATCAAAGAATGTATAAATATATCATTTGAGGGCAGCTAATAGAATTAATATCTCTCATGAGCTACTATTTTTCTCAGTCAAAGTTTGTGAATTTTTAATGTACTCTGTTATAATTAAGTTTCAAGATGCAAATATCTGATTAAGAGTACTCTGGACCGGGAAGAAGAATTTGTTTTTTCAGTATGACATAGAATACAATATTATCTGATGATTTTATATTTGCATAAGAATATAAAAAGATGAAAGGCAAACGGAAGCTTACAATATCAAATCGGAGAAATTTTAAGCAAACAATTACTAACGTCAATGACTATGGCTTTCATCGAATCAAATTTCTAGGTTAGCGAAGGTAAGCTCATTACGTCATAACCCCAGTATGAAAGGTTGACAACCTTTGGATTGAATGGGTCGAAAAACGTTGGGTCGACTCCAAAAATCGAAAAAGGCGAAACGAATTATTGGATTTATCTCAATATAGTTTATTAATCTTGAGAAAATTACGCATCACCTCATTCAGATCTTAAAAAGAATGTATCCTGTTCGCAATAAAATTTATTGATGAAAATTTACGTGTTCATCAATATCCACAATATATAATTGAACACCAATAAGTTTTTTTAGAAAATCTGTCATGAATGTTCAAAAATGTTTAAAGATTCAATAAATATTCTTTTTCCAGTCTTGAGTAATGTCAAAGTAAAAAAAAATAGATAGACAATATTTGTAATGCCACTGTCGAGAAGCACAATGCACAACGAATAGGAGTGATAAGGTAATTGAAGAAAAATTACAAAATTATAAACCCTCGCATGGCTAACAAACGTAGTTTTATATCAGTATTCAAATTATTATTGGAATTAGGTAGATAATTAACCTATGCCAACAATGATAGCAATGAAATTGCCATGCACTTACACATGAAAACAATTTTGTATGTAAAGTAAAGATAAGAATTGAAATATTCAACAAAACATTTTTTACTTCTTAGGAATGTTTCGTATAATCACAAAATAGCCATTTAATCAGTGCAATTTCGCATTATTGTTTCAGTATATACGTAAGAACAATTTATTGTGAGCGTGAACATTAAAAATGAACTAAATGTCTTCTATATACTAATATTTATCAATTGCAGATGAATCCCATCATTATCCTGTTCATTTTTAGTGTTGCACTCAACAATCAAGCGATGTTTCTGTAACTAAAAATTTCATCATTCCGATAATACTTTTAGTATTACGATCTTAAACTGAATTTGTTGAATTTTTATTAGGTTGACGTATTCTCAAGATGTGTATATCACATCATCAAAATTGAAAAACAGAGCTATTAAGAACATGCAACATTATTCCCATTATATTAATCATCTCAATAAAAATTATATTCGGAAATTGGTTAACCTGAAATTTAAAGCAACGTTTCGTGAAATCAATTCAATGTATAGATCTCCCAAACTACTGTACGAGATAAGTTGCTGTTGATCAACTATCCAATACAATGTACCGAAAACTACAGACAGAGAATCTCTTCATCATAATTCAGTGCTCCACTATAAATTTAGGAAATTTACAAAACTCTATTAATTTCAGTCAGAATATTACAATAATTTCTGTAAGAGTCACGAGGAATTTGAGAATATTACGCATATTTTTTACACTTCAGAACTGTGAAATTTCAATTAAAGATAAGAAAGTTTCTCAATATATATCGATAATTATTTTGTTTTTGTACATTAAATTTTGTTATGAAAATTCCATGACAATGCCGAAGTTAATCGAAGGTCATAAGTCGCTATTAAATTAAATACATGTTATGGGTTAAAAAAAAATACCGGTACGCAGATGAGCACACGTGATGAAATCACATCATGAATATTCGTTTAAAAAAAAAACAAAATCGAAGATTGTACCTGAATAAGCTTATCATGAGAATTGCATATCCTACGTGGCATATAAAGTGTTAGTTATAATCAAGATTACCTCTGAGAAATACAAACAATGTGTGACGGATCAGTTTGATAAACTGAGTGATCTAGAAAATGTTATTAAAGATTCCGTTCGTGTGAGTTAACAAATAATTCCGAAAAAAAATTTACTGTACCAAATAATCAATGTTGTTTTGATCATAGTAACGCTCATTATGTCCCTCAAGTATAGAACTGCTCATAGCGTTGCTTTGTCTTCAATTGCCCGAATCAACTACGAAGGATTGGGTCGGATTGAATGAGCGCTTGGATGATTCAACTCGAATGCCATGTGAATGCAATGAAGATAAAAACAATACTAGGAAAATGCGTTTCAAAGTCAAAGCTGAGGATTTAGTATTTGAAGGAATATCAGATGCAACTAAATGCACCTCAGAACCTCAACAGAAATTCAATGATGATCTTATTACTCTTAGTGGTGTTATGAAATATTGTGAACGGATTTAATTTGAATAATCATTTATACTCAAATTGTGAGATAAACAGGTTGAATCACTTCATGTTTGAAGCCTCTTGTTCATATTTTCTGAAAATTGCTCTAGACGAAGCTGAATAAAATTTTTTTTAGTCTGATGTCCTTCTGATTGTCCCTTTGATGATTCACCTAAGTTCGAGTTTGCAAGTTTGGCGCAATCATCAACAGGTTATTTTATTGCCATTAATGTTCAAAAGAATAATATTGTGATTTAATGAAAAATTAGAATTTCTCAAAAGTTTGGATTTTTTTCATTTGATTCGTAAACTTCAGTGACATCTCCAAAAATTTTCATTCGATGAGATTATGTATACCACTTGATGTAATGGAATTTCGTTCCAACCTACTTAAGAAGAATAAGAAGATATTTCGAAAACCGGTAATCAGATTCGAGTAACTTTTTATTCAATTGATTTCGTATCATCTTGCCTGACAGTAATTTTTTAGCGATGATGAGGATACAATGACAATGAAAAATGAAACAAAAGAATGTAGTCGACTACCGAAATCTTTTTTTTTCGATATTGATAGATTATGACTTTTCAGGAAGAGATTGTACATTCTTAATAAATCTTCTAAGCGATATTTAATAAATCCTCCTTCCGGTCTCAATCAATATGAAAGTGTAATGACAAATGAGGAGAATTTGTAATGACATAGCAGAAAAACACATTGAACAACGAGGTAGGATGAGAAAAGGCAACTTAAGGTAGTAGTCTAGTGTGACGGCCGAAATTTCGACGTTTTTTCGTGATTTTTTTTTCAACGAGAAAATAATATATGATCGTTTTGCAATTCTCACATGTTTATAGTAGGATTGTAAAGTATACAAAAAATATTTTTTTGACTTAATTTTACATCAATTTATGTATAATTTTTAATGTCAAAGTTGAGTCTTGGAAAGAATGGTGAGCTGTTTCGGGGAAACACACAGCCTTCCGGAGTCATCGGAAATAAAACAATCAAAGAGATTATTATTGTGTAGACCTTATTTTAATGAACTAATGAATGCGTATTGAAAAGAAAAAAAAAAAAAAATGGCGGACTTGTGAAAAAAAGGTACTGAAAATCTAATTTTTTTTATGATAAAATGTTTAAAAAAATTAATTTATTATTAAAAAATTGAATGTTTCGAAGCTTAGGTATTTAGCTATGAGTATCTAGAATAACTAGTTGAATTTTCAGCCAAATCGGTTGTATAGCTTTGAGTCAGTGCTTTCCCGAAATTTCAAAAACATGGTTTCGAGAAAAACTCGTTTGAAGTTTTGACAACAAATAATACTTACATTACTTGATTAGCTATACACACTACGGCGCGCTCTCATGTTTTGTCTATAACTTTGAAAATAATCTAAATTTTGGTCTGAAAATTTAAGAGTAAATTTGTAAAATGTGTTTCTTCTGAAAAATGTAAAAAAAAAAAACGATTTTTTGAACCCATCACACTAGACTACTACCTTGAAAAAAAACATGAAATTATAAGACCTGGCGTGCTTGAAAAACATTTGTATTGCTCCACAAATTATGGTGAGTATTACTTGCGTGTCCATCTATGTGGACTCCAAGAGCGATAAAACTGTTATGCATTGCTGATAAACACAAATTTTTGAATAATTGCATGTCGAAATTGGAGTATTTGATGAAACATCTTTGCACGACATAACAATGTTTTGTGCAACTACGAAATAACCATTCAGTAAGAGCATTATTTCATTGTCGTTCGTCTGTCTAACACCTCATCGTAAGCGTGAACATTGGGGATGAAATAAAAGTCTTTTATATACTAATATTTAACAATTGAAGATGAATCCCATCATTATTCTGTTCATTTTTGATGTTGTACTGAACCTCCAAGTAAGATCTTAAATGTTTCCATAATTTTAACTGCATCATTTTGATAATACTCTCACTATCAAAATTATGAACTGAATTAGTTGATTTTTCATGAGGTTGACGCATGCAATTCTCAAGATGCTTACATCATATCATCAGAAGTGAAGAACACAGCTGGTGAAGAGATGGTAGATTTTTTTGCATATGTTCATCGTCTTAAGGCAAATTATATTCAAGAATTAATTGATCTTGACTTCAACGCAACCTTCAACGATATCTCATCACTGATTGAATATGGCAAATCACTCGATCAGGTAAATTGAATGTGACCAGTTTTTCAACTTATCATACCGAAAGTATTGAGCATATTTTTATGGACGATTCATGGTTATGATGAACTCAGTAAAAAGTCAAAATCTACTATAATCACCTTATTGATCAGAAATAACATCAGATGCGAGCAAATATACGTGTATTATACGTTCAAATAGCAATTTAATTCCAGAAAAAAGCGAACAGATCACCTGAAAGCCACAATAATATGATCCAATGTATGAATACACTGGCATACGATATAATAGTCACGTTCCGAAATTTCTCTGGAAAATACAAACAGTGTGTGAGAGAACAGTTTGTTAAACTCACTGCGCTGGAAGATGATATTCATGATTTTCTCGACGTAAGTCAACTAACTATTCCAAAAGAAAGTCACAGTACCAAATATGAGATGTTTGATTTTAGAAATGGTCATCATGTCCTTTGGATATAGATCCGATATCGGTGGCACTTTGTGCAAGACACAGGAAAGCACTTCCAAACATTTGTGATGAAGTGAACAAGTATCTGAATTATACAACTCAGATGCCACTTCAATGTGGAGAGGACCATAACGATACCAAGAAAAAACATTTGGCAGACAATGCTAAACGCTTGGCATCTGAAGGAATATCAGATGCAACCAATTGTATTTCAGAATATCAACAGAATTTCAACGCAAGTATGGCGGCTGTTATTAACACCAGTATGCAATGCGAGAAAAATTTTAATTGAATAATTATTCATGCTACAATTGTGAGGTTAAATAACTTTATCTATGGGGGCCATATGGGGTCTATATGGATATTTTCGAAAAATCGCTTTGGAAGAAGTTGAATAGAATCTTTTCAAATCTAATATTTTTCTGATTATCACTTCAACGATTCGCATATACTTTTAATACTAAGTTTGGCATAAACATCAATGAGTTATTCCTACTTATAAATAAATACGAAAATATTGTGAATTAAAAAATTTTAATACAAGAGAATTTTCATTTAATAAATTCACCATCGTCTAGTTAGTGCTTGTAATTTTCCTCTTTACTTCTGTTATCTTTTTCTATTTTGATTTCGAATTTCAGTTCGACTTTCTTTGTCAATCAGAAAAGACATAATCAATGTCATATTGTAGAGCCTTAGATGCATAATAAAAATTAGTTCTTTAAATTTACTCAATGGCTACCACTACAAAATTATGATGAATGCATTCATGTCATTGCTTATAATAACAATGAAATGGTCACGCAATGCAAATAAACATGACCGAATCATCAGATAAATAATAAGTTCTTAAATATTTTACAAACCATCTCCCACTCTTAGTAATATTTAACATTATCACGAATTGTCCATTCGATAACTGTAGCATATCATTAACATTCAAGTACATCCGTTAAATATATTATGCGCACTTTATATGCACTAATACTAAAGCCAACAGCAATATTACTGTATTCCAAATCCACCAACCCAATTCAACAATACCCAACGTACATTTTACAATAGCCATAATATCTAAACACACCTTTATCGAGCAATCTATAAACTTTTTCTATTCTATCCACACATAATTCAATATTGAAATTGTGTGTTTGTGACCTATATTATTTCATGCACGCAGATGCGCTTGTGATGCTCACGCACGTGCGTGTGTCAGAACAGCTCAAATATAACGGCGATAAAAGTGTGTACCCATTTTCCCCTCTTGTGTCTCTCGATCTTTCGCTCCCCTCCAAGCTTTATTCCACCCGACTCAGCCTAATTTAAATTCGTTTAAAAGCCGCATTTCATTAGCGAAGAAGCGAGAAAGTCCCATATACATAGGTACATTATACAACACAGTGATATTTATATATATATTCAACACGCGCTTGCGCGCCTCAGAGTCGCTCTCAGTTCTTTGTCTCGTCTGCAACCGCGTGGCTTACATATATAGATATATGAAGTTCAATTCACGACTTTCTCGTAAGGGCAATACATAACAGTAAGGGATGTCGAGAGGGAGAGTGAATAAAACGCGCCAAGCTCGACGACTAGTTCCGGTGGTGGCCACGGGGTTTCTCTCTCCCTTTATTTTCCCGTCTCACTCGAACTTACTTTCCCCTTCGTATCGGTGGATGCGCGCGGCCGTTTCCTTTGTCACTGTGCGCGAGTCTCGATAACCCAGAAGGGAACAACGCATTGGGAGACTCAGCCGAAGACGTTTCACCTCCTTTTTCTTGTTCTCGATTCTCTCTCTGTTACCACCTCATATATATACATATATATATATATACTGCTACAACTATATCGGTCTGTATTCTACATGTGTATATTCGTGTATATATACATATATATAGACGAATACTCGAAGAAAGCGAGGCTCCTTCCGCCGGTGGGACGGAGGAAATTTATTATGTACTTAATGGTCGTTGTATCATTCGATATATTATTTTTTCCTCTTTGGAATGTGGGCTGCGTGTGTATGTGGCTGTGTGTGTGAAGGAGGAAGAAGT